>WEIU01015317.1:81834-95945 GCA_013389925.1 Aegithalos caudatus
GCCCCAGCGCACCCCGAAGTCCCGGGGACGCGGAGCCCTGAGCGGCTGCTCCTGCAGGGGCCCAGGGGGGCAGCGTGGCCCGGGCGCTCCTGGCCGACGGGACCTTCAAGGTACGCGCCGTGACGCGGAACCCCGGTAAGAAGGAGGCGGAGGAGCTGAAGCGGAGGGGAGCCGAGGTGGTGAAGGCAGATCAGGACGATGAGGCATCGCTGGAGCGGGCCCTGGCCGGTGCCTACGGAGCCTTTATTGTCACAAACTTCTGGGAACACCGCAGCAAGGAGAAGGAAATAGAGCAGGTACCTGCACAGACACTAAGTTGGCATCACGTGCAGAATGATCTGGCAGGGTAGATCATAAGTAGCATGAAAGTGGGGACAGCTCTTGCAGAAGCTGTGGCAGCCCTGATGGTTTGAGTAGCCGGTCCAGAAGACCCCAAGGCCTGACAAACACCAGGTCCCAGTTCTTGCAAAGTCAGGACTTGCTCTCTGTTCCCTCACAGTTGCATGGCTCCAGGGTCTGGTGCCTTCAGGGTGTTGATAAATTTGTTACAGAGAGCACTTCCCAGGAGTTGGAGTAGCAGGAGTGGGAACACTGGGCTTCTCAGAGCCTTCCCAGGGCAGAGCTGGGGCTGTCACTGCCTGCAGACCTGTAGCTCTCTGTGCATGCAGCTTTGGGGCCAAAATCCTGCAGTATCAGAGATCCCAAGGGTGGTGCTCACCCCAGGACAGATATTGCAACATAGCAGAGTTGCCACATCTGGATGGCAATAAAATAAACGAAAGATAAGACAGTTTAGGGCAAATATGTTGGCCACATAGATTCCTTGTGCTCATGCACCTGTGTTTGGTGGACCAGTGAGCTCCAAAGCTGTGTGTGCTCTGTCTGGAGTAGGATGGGGTAAGCAGAGGATTCGGCTCCACCTGGACAACTCACTGTGCTCAGCCCTGGTCCCAGCTGAGGGCTGGTGGGAGCTGGGTCCTCCCCAGAGGGAAGGGGGTGTGGGGACATTGGGGATGTCCCATTGCCCTCCTCATGGCTGTTTCTCCCTCTGCCCAGGGCCAGCGCCTCGCTGACGTGTCCAAGCGCCAGGGCCTGCGCCACGTCGTGTTCAGCGGCCTGGAGAACGTGCAGCAGCTGACGGGGGGCCGGCTGCAGGTGCTGCACTTCGATAGCAAAGGCGTGGTGGAGGAGTACTTCCAAAAATCTGGGGTTCCCACCACCATCATCCGCATGCCCTGCTACTTTGAGAACTTCCTCTCCTTCTCCAAGCCGCAGAAGGCCCCAAAGGGAGACTCCTTTATCCTGAGTAAGCAGGAGCTCTTGCTCTGTGGGTCGCTGTCCTGTGGCTGTCCTCATCTGCTCCCACCCTGCAGAGCTGAGGGTTGGACACACTGCCAGGGCTGTGGGCTCTAGGGGGAAGAGGCCTCTACCAGCTTGACCACAGCAAGCTGCATCATGGTCTTTAGACCTGTTTGGTGGCCTGCAGGAAATCCCCAAGATCCTGGGCCTGTTTGTGGTACTGAGGGCTGTCGTGCAGATCCCAGAGCAGCTCTGGACACCCCAAGTGCCTGCGTTTGGGATGGTGGAGGTGGTGGGGCTGCAGGAGACTCAGGCTGCTGCTCTGGTGTCAAGGTCTCTTAGCTCAGCCCTGCTCTCCTGCCTTCCCATGCTGATGGGTGCTCTCATCCCTCCCCCGCCTCATTCCCAGAGACTGGGAGCTGAAAACTCCGCTGTACCTGCTCAGAGCTGGGCTGCACTCCAGCTGGGATCCATCTCTCCTTACAGCACTGCCCATGGGGGACGTCCCACTGGATGGGATGGCTGTGGAGGACCTTGGGCCCGTTGTACTTTCCCTGCTGAAGTCCCCAGAGGAATACATTGGCCAAGTGATAGGACTCAGCACGGGCAAGCTCACCGAGGCAGAGTATGCTGCCATCCTCTCCCAGCAGACGGGCAAGACTGTGACAGCCAGCAAGGTAGGACGTGTCCCTCGGTGTAGGTGATGGTCCTGAAGGACTCACAGCTCGTTCTGGTACAGCCCAGCACTGGTGTCCAGGGTTAGTCCTGCTGCCCCTGGGTGTGACCCGACACTGCCCTGTTGGTATTGTCAGCTGGTGCTCCTGGAGCACACAGGTTTGCCTGGGCAGGTGTGTGCTGGCTCTGAGGGATAACTGAGCTGGGAGGTCTCCAGCAGAGCCAGGGATGGGCACCTACAACAGGTTTCTGCAGGGTGCCCTTGCCTTCAGCAGGACTTTCCCTAGGGCTTTGCTGTGTCACCATTATAACAGACCTGGCCTTTGTGCTTTGTCACTGTTAGCAACACCATGACCGCTCCCTGCCCCTTATTAACCTGTTTGCATTTCAGGTGTGCCTCAGGCACCCAGTAAAATTTATGAAGTGCATGGTGGTTCCCTGCTTTGAGAACAAAGTGCATTTCATTAAAAACAAGGCCCCTCTGGTGCTCTCTGCAGGTTCTGCTCTCCCAGAAGCGTAATGAACACCAAACCCTTTGATTCAGACAGGGAAGGATGTTTTGGGGTGCCAGGTGGCAACCTGAATTGCCTCTTTGATCACCCAGTTTGTAGAACCCCTCAGCCATAGTTCTGTGTGAGGAAGGGTTCCCTCACAGCTGCTCCAGACCCTGGCCAGCTGTGTGCCAGACCTGGGCTGTTCCTGCCAGGCTGGGCTGCGTCCTTTGCCCACCCCCAGCAGAAGTGCCTTGCAGAGCCCTCTGCACCAGTGACAATGCTGTGACAAGCTGCTCTAACAGAGCCCTCACAGGCTGAGGGGAAGCCCCAGCAGCCTCTGAGACACTGTTTTTTCCCCCAATTCTGTTGGCAGACATCCCCTGAGGTGTTGGAGAAGCAGGACTTCCCTGGGGCCAAGGAGGTGGCTGCCATGTTCCGGTTCTATGCCCTAAAGCCAGACCGCAACGTGGCCCTGACCATGAAGCTCAACCCCAAGGCCCGCAGCTTCCAGCAGTGGGTGGGGGACAACAAGGATGCCCTCTGAGTCCCCCCTCCTGTGGGAACTCTGGATGCTGGGATTAATGGACTCTGCTGACAGGCACAGAACTTCAGGGAAGCACTGCACTTGACCTGAGGCCTTAAAACAGGCTTCCAAGAATGAGTGATAGTACTGGAATCATTGGATGGTATTGTGTGATCTCACAGGGTAAAAAACTTAGATTTTGAGTTTATGGTGATATATGGGAGGCAAAATGGAGAATTTTGGGTGTGGATTAGTTGTCTTTTTTGCCCCTTCTTCTTCTTTCTTCTTCACAAATCTGGGTGGTTTTCTGTAATTGGGTGAAAGAGCATTGTGGGTTTTGGGTGATCACAACTGGATTAGAAGCATAAATAATAGAGATGTCAGCTGTTTATTGGATGATTGGGATTTAAATAGCCTTGACCAGACACCATCTTGGCTCACTTTCTCGACTTGTTGAGAGCTCACATGTCATGAGTTTGTAATAGGTAAGGATAATATAAATTTCAGAGCAAGGCTTCAATGTCACCTGAGTTTTATTCACCCAGACCTTTGAGCACCCTCCTGGTGCTTCCTTCCTCCCTGGTTTCTGCAGCAGGTAGGTGAGGTGAGGTGCCCTGAGCCATGCTGCCTTCCCAGAAATGCCCTAGGGAGAGGCTGATCCTACCCCAGCTGGGGAGAGCTTGGCCCACGTGCTGGTCCATGTGTGTGCTCCTGCAGCGTGGTTGGGGCTATTTTTGCAGTCAGAACAGGAGGAAGGGCTGCACAGCACAGGCAGAGGGGTGGCAGAGGCTCTGCCTTTGCACTCTGTCCTCAGGGAGGTGTTGCTTTAGTCATTGTGGGTGTTTTAAGGTGGTGGGGGCTTGTTTTCCCAGGATCACCTCCTTTACCAGGCAGCTCTGAGCATATGGCACCACGTGCTAGGCTGAAGGTGTGTACCCCAAGGCCCCAGATGGCCAGGACTGCTGCAGGCTCCTAAGCAAACAGAAGACAAGGATTTCTCCAGGGATCTGGTTTGGGCACTGGAGAGATGGAGGCTTAGTGTCACCCCAGCAAGCAGGGACTGCCGTGACTTCTGTGAGTGTAATACAAAAGCTGAGCCTGATTCCTCATCATACAGCTCTGGCCCTGATCCTTGGGCTCCTGGAGCTAATTTCAATCACCACAGGCTTCTGGAGCTAATTTCAGTCACTGTCTTAATGAGCTGAGATAAAACTCAACTGTTTCCAGACTGTCCAAGGTTCAGTGGAAAAGCTCCTTCCCCCTCATGTGCCTGAAGTACTGCTCAGACAGGGCAGCTTTGTGTTCAGTCAGTCCCAGCCCCTAGCAACGCTTGAGCCATCCCACCCTGTCCCCTCCTTGTCCCAGATCCTTCATTCCTGTTACTGGAGGGGGGGGAAAGGGGGTGACAGAGCAGGGGGAAGAGTAGACAAGGCAGCAAGGCACAGAACATGTTAAATATCTTTATGAAGTCCATCTTATTTACATGGGTACAGAATCACTTTACAGAAGTTGAATCAGGAGGCAACGCGTGCTTTATTTCAGCAAATTAAGAAGGGCAAGACTACAGCACGTCCCTGTTTAACTGGTGTTGAACTGATTAGTACGTGGGCTGATGGAACCTGCACGGTATCACAAACACAGCAGGCTACAGTAACCATGGAATACTCACTGCAAGAGCTCAGCTGCATCTGGAAGGAGTGATCCGCCTCACTTGCACTCTCACACAAGTAAAACAACGATGCTTTGACCAATCTCTTACGCTATGGGTGTTGCACTAAGGTAATCAAATATTTCTGTCCCCAGCTGGCAAAGGGCTCAGTGATCGACTTGTAACAGTCCAGGAGCAACAGCAGTTGTGTGGTAACTTTAGTTATTTGGGGGATAAACTTGAGGCAAAGTGCAGATTCCATCACTGCTCTGTGCAGGCAATCAGCAGGATAGAGAAAGCCCAGGGCTGCGAGGGAGCCAGGCCAGCTGGGCTCAGACAATGCCCAGCCACAGGGAGATTCCACTTGGAGCTGTGCAGGGCAGCAGGGCTGTCGTGAAGACAAGGTTAGATCTCCCTGACCCACCAAGTCTCCTGGAGAGTTCACCAAGCACACCTGGCATTCCAAAGGGCACCTGAGTGAGCAGCTGCTGGGCTTGGCCTCCATACAGCAAACTGCTGCTCTCTGCTGGAATATTTATTTCACATTTCCTCTGGTTTGGATTCTAAAGAATACTTCAACTTTAATTTTTACCAAAAAAGCATCTAGCAGCAGTAGGGTTGTGGAGGAGCCTCCAGAGAGCCACACTTCTGCAAAGCTGGTTGTTTTCCTTCACTGCCAGTTCCTAGGACAGTGGGTGGGGTTTGTGTTGGTGCCTCGGTGGTCCATGGCCTCTCCAGCTGGGATTCTTGCTGTGCTGCTGACTGACATCCTGCGTTCTCCAGAGCCTGGCTGCCAGAAAGGTTCACCCCCAACTGCACAGATGACCTGCTGCTGCTGGCTCCTAGTTCCCAGCAGAACGCTTTCCTGCAGTGCAAGTGAGAGGAAGGTTATGATTTCCTGGCTGTACCAGCACACAGCCCACTCTGGGAGCATCTGCCCTGCTGCCACTGTCAGCCCTACAGCACAGCCAGCTTTGAAGCCTAAAAAGATGCAAATCTGAGCCCCTGGAATCCAAGGCTCTGGATTGCTGCAGATGATTCCAAGTCTCAGAGCTCCCTCCTAACAGGTCAGCACCAACTGAAGCACCCGAGTTACACTGCAGTGATGCCTGGTAGGGTTTGCTGTGCTCTGTGACAAAGGCTGGCTTCTCCCTGGTGCTATAAGCCCATGGCAGGGGTGAATCCAGCCCCAGTGGCTCTGCAGCCCAGGATTTGAGTGGCAGAACCCAGTCCCAGTGGGACCAGCTCATGGGAACACGCTCAGTGCTTGGAACCGGGCACAGAGCTGCAGGGGAGGCCAGCCACCTCCCCAAGGGTGCACTCTGCATCTGTGCTGCTCTTTGCTGCAGCAACAATGCACTTCAATCCCTGGCTTGTTGCTCCAGGTCCCAGGGGACAGCTAGGGCTGTGCACACCCGCAGCTGGAAGGCCTGAGGCTAAGTGAGAAGCAAATCCAACTCCCAAGAAGTGAAACAAGACAACAGTGAAACACAAGAGGCCTCCTACCTCAGCTGGGGTGTCAGGAGGTAAACATTTTCTTAAGTTTGGAAAGGAATCCCTCCTTGTTCTCCTGAGCCTCAGGCCTATCCCCGCCTGCGTCAGCGCTAGCCGTGGCCCTGCCACCTGAACACAAACAGCAAAGGGCTGCAGTCAGAGACATCTCCCAGCAGGACCAGAGGGGTGTTTGACACAGGGAATGGCCAAGAGAAAGCAGCCAAGAGAAAGCAGCTGATTGTGCTGCTCCCTCACATCCAGGGCTGCACCTGGCAGGCAGCCACAGCACTGGACCCCTTGCAGTGGAAGCACTGGAGAGCCTGGATCCCAGAAGTGGAAAACCTAACCATGAGCTCAGGTGCTGAGCTGTTCCTTTCCCCTCTCCCCAGCCCTCCAACTAGCAAGGGACTCCACAGACTTTGGAAACAAGTACTTGGAACTGAGAGTCTGGCACTCACAGCCAGCCAGGACTTTACAAGGTAAAAAAATCTATACTGGCAGTCCCTGAAACAAGTCCTTCCTGTTTCAAGGTTGTGTCCTTGCAAAGCAGTGCAAAACCACACCAGGAGTCTGATTTGTATCATTGCAAGCAATGCTCAGACAGTATCAAGCAGAAAATTCTACTCATGTAGAATGAAAATGGCTACAAGTATTTCAGACCAACTGTCCAGGATCAGGAATGTTAAAACTGTCCTGTAGGAACAGGTCCTGAGAACTTGTTTGTCCCTCAAAAGTGGCTATAACAAGAACAAAGGAGACCTCTTTGCTAATCTGCTTCTTTCTACAGTAAAGCCATGGATAAGATCCCCAAGGCCCCCTCAAGCTTTCTCTGTGCACAGAGAATGCAGAGTCTGGCACTCCCCGGCCTCCCAGGGCTGAGTGCTGGGCTCGGAGTGATGCAATGGAGTGAAATCCCGAGGCAGGACACGCCTCCCTCAGCACAGCCTGTCTCTACACTGCAACCTACTGGCGTTGTTTTAACCCACCTTGCTTGCTTCATCATGGTAAAAACTGGCAGGTTTACTTTTTAAAAAATTAGTTTGAAGAGTGGTTTTTTTTCTGTTTGGCACGTAAATGCCTTTAAAAAGCTGGAATGGAAATTTAGTGCGCAGAACTCTCTGCCCTTCCCTCAAGGCTGACTGTAATATGGTATGGGAAAGACATAATTTCTGTGGTAGAAATGCACTATAAAGCACAACACTGGGAAGTATTTGGCAGGTGCTGCCTTCTAATATCCTGCACTTAAGCCTATATTCTTCACACTTTGGCATGTAGTAGAGCAGATCCTGGGATCACTCAGCAGCTCCAAAAGGCTCTCACCTTTGCCTAGTCATAAATGCCCTGTTGGGTTTCAAACCAAAACCAAATCCAACAGGCTTTAAGAAGTTCATTGTTTCAATTAAGCAAAGAAAAAACTGCTTTCCAGTAGCAAGAGACAAAGCTCCTTCCTTACTATTTTACCATGCGTTGTGCCTTTAGCTACTGCCTCTTCCAAGTACCTCATCCCTGAAACTTAAAACACAATTGCTGAATCTCTGTTTTCCATCTGAAATTGGAGAGCAGCTTCACAAAGCTCCCAGCTGCCTTCACTCCTCCATCCTGCTGGATGCTGTGCACAGAGCAGAGCTGACACTGGCACCAATGGACACTCCTAGCCCAGGTTTCCCCACACACACACAGAGCTCAGCCCCAACAGAAACCCCCATCAGCATTCCAGGAGAAACAGCCCTGCTGTGCTCAGCACACTGGATTGGGATCACACAGGAAATGGGCCTGAATCACATTTGCTTTCCTGCCTCGAGGCAAGCCCTGGCACAGGGGAAGCAGGGAGCAGAAGGCATTCATCAGCACAGCTTGACTGGACCCTGGAGCACTCAGTGCCTGCTCTCTGTTCACACATGGATTTGCCCAGTAAGTACTGGAACAGAGCTTCCCAGGAAGAGCTGCCTCCCTGCTGTGTGCTACAGCCTGTTAACATCACACTGGGACTATTTCTGCTACCCCAGGCCATGCTGCCAGAGGCCTCACGGTGACCCTGGCTCCCCCTGCTCCCCGGGAATGCTGAGGGAGCAGCCTGCAGTGCCCCAGCAGCTCCCAGGGCAGAGCTCCCCCGCTCACCTGACGCTGTGTTGGTGACCCCGTTCACGGTGCCGTCCACGTCGGCCTCGTCCTCGGCGTAGCTCATCATTAAGGCTCGCTGGCGATCCGTCAGCCTCCTGTGGCACCGGGACAGGGCTCAGGGGTGGCCTGGGGACCCACAGCCCTCCCAAACCTCCCCCAGCAGCACCACCAGGGGCAGGGACTGGAGTGCTTTGTGTAAGAGTACACCAGGAATCCACAGACTCTCTAAACGTTTAAAAAGGAATTCTCACTGGGAGAGACAGGATCCCACTGCATTTCACCTCATGGAATTTTCACAACTTCTAAACAATGTTTTTTGCAAAAAGAGTTTTTAAGATTTCACAGGAACTTGTTTTAGCTCTACTTACTGAGGAACTTTTATCTTTATGTGGATGTAGTGGTCTCCGTAGCCATAGCTGTTGACCTTGGGAATGCCTTTCCCACTCATTCGAATTTTCTGGTCTGGCTGAATACCAGGGGGTATCTACAAACACACAGGTGTCACATTTATTACTCTAATTAAACATTTATATAATAATTACACATCTATAAAAATGATCTGCTTCTCCAACAAGCTTTAAAGTAGGATGAGACAGCTCTGGTATGCTCATGCTTTGGGACATATCCCAAGTTAAGCCAGTAAGGATGGAAAAGTTCTTGAAGGAATAAGTAAAGAACCTGACACAGCCTGTAGCCCTCAGATGGGGTTTTTCCAGCAATCCCTTTCTTGCCCTGTCCCTACACAGCAACAGGAAAGAAGCTGTGACCAGGCAGGTCACAAACGACCCAAGGCTCAATCCTGAGGGAGTCTGAAATGCAATACTGGCAGACTTCGGAGATGTTCCCCACCTTTGCAGCAAAGGAGAAGCCTTTGCTGTGCCCCACTGATTCAGGGTACTGGTACTCACTGTGATGTTGATTGTCTCATACAAGCCCTGACACCGGGCTGTGCCTCCCAGCACGGCCTGAGCTACGGAGATCAGGAGATCCGAGTGGATGTCGGCTCCGTTCCGTCGGAACACGGAGCTCTTCTGAACCTGGAGGGCAGCAAGTTCCCAAGAGCAGTGAGCACACTGTTCTCCTGCTAAACTGCTCCCAAGGGTCTCAGGGAAAAAAATGTACCATCCCAAACTGCATGGCTAAGAACTGTGAGTTAATATTTGGTCTCGTGATAGACAGATCTTGACATAACTGAATTAGCCAAAGGATTGGAATGATCCCTGCCTCCTGCCTCAGGAACTCCCTCCCCTAATCCTGCTGTTAGTTTATCTATGTCACTGTGGTTCTGCAGAGACAGACACTGCCTTGTCCAGCACCCTGAACAGGGGAAAACCAAAAGTGAGAAGGAAATCAAGCACCTTTACACTGGCCTCACAAGTTGGAAGAGAATTAAACCCTCCGGCACCATGGAACAGGTGCTGAAAAAACAATTTCTCCTTAACAGGGATGTGTGTGGCAGGATTCTGACAGGAGAAGAGGCCCAGCTAGAGCACAGGTGCAAAGCAGCCCTGAAGGTGGATCTGCAGGACACTTCACCAGGCAGCCTCCTGCAGCACTTCCCACAGCTCTGCCACCCCTGCCAGCATTTCCAAGTCAAAAACTCAAGGCATGAAGAACCTACTCTGCATTTTGATTCACACTACCCTAAGGGCCTGGTTCTGGAACAAGCAGTGATTCTTCAAGAACAGATTCAAAGTTACCCCCCTTGCTACAATGCAGATCTCCTGCTGTCTCTGAAAGTTCAGAGGGATCATATTACCTCAGCTGTTCCACAGGATCACTGGCTCTTCCTCCTCTGCCCATTCTGCAGTCCTTTCCCAGGCATTTGAGAAGGGAACAACCAGCTTAAATAATAAACCAGCTTGGGATACATACCCTGAACGTAATGAAAATCTCTTTCTTCCCCACAGGCATCCGAACTGTCTGCCCATCCTCAACACCTGCAATCAGAACAGGAGAGAATGTGACCTTGGGTTATAACCCACGTGTGGCTTGGACACCTACAACTCTTGCCAATCCCAAAAGCTGCCCACCACAGCCCAAAGGAGGGGACAAGCACAGGTTCATACCTCTGAGGTGATCCCTATCCCCCCAACATGCTTGTTCCTTCAACATCTACAGAATTCTTTACAGAAATGCATTGGATTAAGGAACACAGCAGCCTCCATAAGCTGCAGGAGAATTACATGCTGCTTACCCAGGGTGGTCTCAAAGAAGCAAGTGTTAGTCCCACAACTGCATTTTCCTCTCTGGTGAGGAGGGCCATCAGCACACCCCCCTGAGCTTAGCCAAGGCTTTCAGGCTTCCCACCCTCTCCCAAAGCTTCATCAAAGACAAATGAAAGACCCATGGCAATAAAACCTTTGGAGAGTTACTCTTTAAATCTGCCTAGGAGGACCCAGACAAGAACCAAAGCTCAGGAAGGGCAGAGCAAACATTTATATCCATGGCCAGAAGGTCCATCTCATCTCTAGCCCATTCCATTGCCAAGCTCTCAACTTGCTTTGCTTTAAAACCCATTTCTCTGCAGCAAAAGGTCTTAGGCCACCCCCCTATGTGCAGCTGGCAGCAGCAGTAAATAACTACAGCTCTTTAAGAGAGAGAGGCAGCAGGTACAACACTGACCAGCTGGCACAGGAACCATCACTGTCTTCTTCTGCTTGGTCTGCCCCGTGCCCCGGCACACGACGCAGGGCGTGGTGATGATGGAGCCGCGGCCGCCGCAGCGCCGGCACGTGGAGCGCATCACGAACGGGCCCGTGTTGATCGTCTCCTGGGAGGAACAAACACACATTGGGCACAGAAGGAGCATCCAGAGGGGACTTTTCACACAGCATGTCTGAGCTCTGATCACACACACCCCCTGTCAGGACAGAGATATCCTTCAGCAAGGGCTGGAGCAGAAGGCTGGCTCTGAAATCCACTCACCATTGCATTCCAATTTCCAGTGAACACCACCACCACTACCAGCAAGTGTCACATGGTGAGGGCAAAGGAAACACACCCCCTCAATGTCTAGGCTTTAATGTACAAGGAACAAAGCTCCTTACAGTGCTACAAGCATCTGTGTTCTGATGAATCCAAGGACAATCCACTCACATGAATTACTGCCAGTGTCCAAGAAAATCTTATGGCAACTAAGCTCTGGACAGATCTGTGAGAGCCGCCCACCAGGCTGAAGCACACAAGGAATCAGATGCATGGAAACCCAAAGCCTGCAGCTCCATCGTTACCTGCAGCTTCTTGTTTTATTGTTACCCTTGGGTTTTCACCACCTTCCTCCAGCCCCAAGTCAAAACACATCCATTTATTGCCCGAGGAACTTCAGAGCTGTTTATATTTACCATTATATTAATATGGTTTGTGGGATGTGCAGTAGCAGAGGATCCAGCCTGAAGGCTCATGCTTTCAGCTGGGCACAGCACTTTAACACAGAGAAAATCTTCCTAGTGCCTATTAGCCTCAAGCTGACATTAACCCAGCTTTACCCGAGATAAGCTGACGAGTGTGGTGAGAATTTTTCACCGGGGAATGAAGTGACTGTGCCCAAGAAGGGAATGCACAGCAGAACTGGTGTCCTGCCCAGCCCTTACCATGCCTGTGCCATTGCAGTAGTGACAGCGCTGAGCTTTGGTGCCAGGCTCGTGTCCTTTGCCATCGCAGCGCACACAGGAGTCCTGGATGTTCACCACAATCTCCTTGTTAACACCTTTTGCAGCTTGGGTGAATGTCAGTTCCATGATATACTGCACAGGAAACATGGATATAGATCCATGAATGAGGTGTGACAGGGTCTTAAGAAGACTGAGAAGAGTTTAGGCTAAATACCAAACGTTTAAAATGGAAGTCATCAGTAAAGATGACCGATCAAAAACGGAAATTCTCCTTATATGAAAAAGGTAATTTTTAGTAAAACCAGGAGTACCAAACACTTCTGAAGACAACACATGAACTATCAACACTTAAAGGAGCATTTAGCTGCAACAAGAAGAACAAGACATTTTTATTATGGGCCTCACTGCAATGTGAAGCTAATTAAGTTGCAAAATTAAGCAAATTAGGCAGCCAAACATATTGCTGGAAGGCCTGGTTTATAGTTCCAGGGTATTTTGTGGGTTTTAGCATTACAGATCAAAGCAGGCATACGTAAATCAACCTGCAGCAGAAACAATGCCTCTCCAGCAGTGGAACTGCTCAGCAGTACTGGGTGGTGTCAGTAAACACCAGAGAAGTAGCTAGCTCAAGCCCAGAAAAAACATCCTGTCTGGAGGTATGGGGTGTGTTTCTGCACAGCTTAGCAGAACTCTGAGACTCTCCCCGTGCCATGGGACACTCAGACACTGACATTCCCAGAAATAACCCCTTGCTGAAGCTCCCAGAGCGCTCTGTGACAGAAGCTGGGAAGAGACACTGCTCTGAGTTTCCCGTTTCACTCCTAAATAAAGGCACCTCCTACCTCCTGTGGCTGGTCAAAGACAGACTGAAAATCGCCGAAAGGGGATCCTGAGAACTCCCCAAAGATCTTCCTGAAGAGCTCCTCGGGGTCGATGGAGGGGCCGCTGCTCCAGTACTGCCGCCNCACCTCGTCACTCAGCACCTGGGCATCATGGAACAGGGCCATCAGGGAATGGCAGCGCCCAGCAGAGTCCCTGGCTCTGCTCTCACACCTTCCATCAAGGTCTCACCCGATTCTCAGAGCCATGGGGGTTAGGGATGAGCTGGTGCTTCCCTGGTGTGTCTTGGCTCATCACCAGAAAAATGACAACATCTTACTAAGTTATAAAAAGCAGAAATAACTTACACTGAGCAGCTGATCATTATTATATCAGCTGAAGTGTGCTGGAATCAAAAAACAGGGCTGGGGGAGCACAGTAAAAGTCACTCTGTCTCAAACAGCTGCTTCGGTGTTTTTTACTTGATTATTTATTATTTTTTACTTGATTATTTAAACTGACTATTGTGGAAGTGACATCCATGCCAGTCACTACTAAGGAAGGGGAAAACTGAAAGAGCCCCAAGCAGCTAAATCAGATACTTGGACGAAGTAATTTCTTGGGACAGAAGTGCTCCAGATTGAAGTGAATCAAAAACCAGCCATGGAAATGTTCCCCCTCATCTACCCTCTAATCCTTTCTCCTTCTCATCACAATAAAATCCTGCTATTACCTCGTAGGCTTCTGCCAGCTGAGAGAACTTCTCCTTTGCTTTAGGGTCATCCTTGTTTGTGTCAGGGTGGTATTTCTTTGCCAACTAAAAAAAAAACAAAACACCAACTGTTAGGGACAGGCAGGAGTTACTTAGTTTAGCATATCTCAAATGCCAGGAAAAACACATCAGGCAGAGCCTAGATTCACTAGATGCAGTCCCGGGAACTAAACCTCTTAATTTTCCTTTATCAACCCAAAACAAGGAGGTACAGTAGCTTCTCCTGATCTTCTCGGCAATCCCAGATCCTTCTGGAAGGAGACAAGCAATGACAGCACAGGCAGACCGTGCTTTGGAAGCGATCCCCAAGGCCATGTGCTGAGCTTTCCCACTGCCTCCTCCCCTTGTCTCCAGCGGCTCCAAACACGTGGCTGGATTTGTTCGGCGGCTCCCATCGCTGCCCACGGAGCCCTGGGCCCGGCGGGTCCCGCCGCACCTGGTAATAGGCCTTCTTGATCTCCTTCTGCGTGGCGGTGCGGGGCACCCCCAGCACCTGGTAATAGTCCTCCTTGGCGCGGGCCGCGCTGCTGTGGAAGGCGGCGGCGGCGGCGGCGGCAGCGCGTTTCGTCCCTGCGGGAGAGGAGGGAGAGGGGCCGCCGTGAGGGCCGAGCCGGGCAGAGGAAGGGACACGGCCGGGGGAAAAGTCCCGCGG
>WEIU01015317.1:97531-113886 GCA_013389925.1 Aegithalos caudatus
CCCATGCCGGGGTCCGCGGAGGATCCCGGCCCCGAGGCGCTCCGCAGGTGGGGCTGAAGGGGAACCCCAGCCCTCTCCTGGGCCGGTGCAGCCCCCCCGGCCGGCAGCGGCTGGCATGGGGTACTCGTGCGGGTGGCTGTTCCCCTCCTGCCTCTGGGCACGGCTGGCACAGGCGGTGCATCCCCCGTTCTTGCTGCCCGCTGCCGTTCGGTATCTCACCCAGGGAACCACGCACCGAGTGTGAAATGCTGGGCCTCGCTCCTGCCACCCCGCTCTGCCACCCCGCTTCCGCAGGCACAGAGGAAGTGCTGGGCCCCACGGGATGCTGCTGAGCTCCAGCACCCTGGCCATCAGCTGTGGAGCTCGGCACCGCCGGGGCCAGGCAGCTCCGGGGGTCTGGCTGGGCAGCACAGAGCCATGCGGTGCCCCAGTTCCATGAATAACCAGCCTCAACCATGCCAAGTGTCACAATCCATCCTGGCACGCTGTTGGCAGTGGGCAGCCCTGCCCTGATGTCCCCCAAGCCACAGAGCTGGGCCAGGGCAGTCTCCCAGGTCCCTGGAGCAGATTTGGCAGGGCAGGGGCGGAGATGCAGGGTCAGGGCTGGGTGAGTCCCATCGGGGAGCATTACAGGACACACAGCCCTTCTGGGGGCTCCCCGAGCTCGGCACCCTTCACCCAGAGCCTCCTCAGCTCCGTGGCCATGAGTGGGGTTGCTGCTGCTCCCAGCCCTTGGGTGTGCACACACTCCCTCTCTGTAACTTCTCAGCTGAGCTGTCCTTGCCCCTGGCTGGCTCACACACCTCTGCAAATCCAGCAAGCGCCCAAAACATCCTCTGAGCTTCAGCTGTGGGGGGAAACATGTTCCCCCCATGCCCATGGCGTGCCAGCCTCGGTGTGCCTGCAGAGCAGGTGTCAGGTCCCCAAAATCTCAGTTGGGTGAATGTTTGGCTGTGAATCCCAGCGTTCAGATGAGTCACTGGCAGCAGGGAGTGTGCATGCCTGTGGGGTGTGGGTGCTGGGACACCTGGTTGTGCAGGGCATGGCATCCTCCAGGCAGGGGCATCCCATCACCGCTGCCCTGGTGTTGGTTCCACGGTGGGGAGCTCCGAGGGACAGCGTGCTCTCCCTGTGTGCAGGGAGGGATCTGCTGTGCAAGGTGGCCTTTCCAAGAGGCTTTTCCCATTCAGGCATGAAACATATCCTTGGAAGTGAGGCCACGCACTCCCCGTAGGGCAGGAGGTGGAGAAGTCCTGTCACCAAACCCATCTCAGGTGTCACAGTGGGAAGCTCTGTTCTGTCCCCAGCCAGGCACCTGTTTATAGAGGCACAAGCAGACACCCGACCTGGCCGGACCAGGGAGCTCAGTGTAAACATCAGGGATCACATCTGAGTCTTCTCTTCAGGCAGCATCTGCAGGGCTCTGCTGGCAGATGGCCCTTGAGAGCTCACAGTTTGTTCTAGGGATGCAGCCAGGATGGTTTTGTGTGCTTTCCCGGCCCTGCTGGCATGCTGCAGGAAGGATCACTTCCTTTAAGCCTGCTGCCTGTCTGTGGGGAAACTGTGGGGTCCGGATGAGCCAGCTCTGTGAAACCTCACTGCAGGGGTCCTGAGTGGCACCCCTGTGTGCTGGGGGCCAGATGTGACTGGTGTCCCCCTCACTGAGGGCCCAGTGCAGGGTGATGGCATGCAGAGACACCCTCATTCCTGCTCGTGCTCCAGACCTGCTCCCCATCCCCACTGCAGCCCCCTGCCCACCTGCTGGGTGTGGGGACAGGAACCTGCCTTTGGCAGGAGAAGGGTTAACAGGTCTGCAGCCAGCTGTGAGGGGAGGAAGTGCTGCAGGAACCTCTGCTCCCTGTCAGGCCTCAAACGGAAGTTGTGCAAGGAGAGGAAACCCAGGGCTTGGGGTTTCCCTTCCCTACCCAGATACATGCCCAGTTTGTGGGGTATCCACTGCTCTGCACACCTGCTGCAGCTCCAGGGGCTGCTGTGGGCACACAGGCCTGTGCCAGCCATAAAACACCTGCCACTGCCACTGCCAAGGGCTGGACTTGGCCCTGGGTGTGCCAGGGAGCTTGTGGCCCTGGTGGCCACTTGAGGTGGGGTGTCTGTGTCACCTGGAGGGTGACACCTGGCTGATGGAAGGTGTCCCAGGGCCCCACGAGTGCAGTGCTCTGCCTTGGGAAACACTGCAGAGTGGGAGTTTGGTTTTGGAGCTGTAGTGCAGCTCCTTGGCTGTGTTGGAAGTGTGGAGGTGTATATTGGCCTTGGTTAGCCACAGCTTGACCCTGTGGTGCTTCACAGCCCGAGAGCTTTTGTCCCATCCAGATTCTCTGGCACCAGCTTATTGCAAACCCTGATCCCTTCCCACAGTGGGACAGTCTGGGGGAGAGGCAGCACCAGGAGCTGGGATGCTCCTGTACCCCACCCTTCATCCCAGTGAGGGGCTGTGCTTTGTGACAGGAGCATGAGCAGCCACACTGCCCTGGGACATCCCAGAGGACGGGATAATCCCACTGGTGTCACCAGTCTCCAGCTCTCCATCAGCATGGCAGCTCCTCTGGGGCTGAGGGTCTCTGGCCATGCTGTACCAGCGATCTTCCAGCCATGCTCCAGGCCCTGCCATAACAAGGCAGCCCCTGACGTGGTTTTTGTCTCTCCATCCCAGGCCTGGATCAGCGGTATCCGAGCAGGCTCTGTCACATCCTGTGGGAACCACGTGAAGGCCAGCTGCCGCTGGATCGCCTTCAACGCCGAGGCGGCCGGTGAGGCACAAGGGTCCCCAGCTCCCCTTGGGGAGTGGGATGGGTTTGTCCCAGGGGTCCCTGTGGGACTGGGTTGGTGGGTCAGTCCCCCAGACCCCAGAGGCAGCAGGGGGTGTGGAGGAGGCTTTCCCTGAGATCCCCCAGAAGTGCTGACAGTCCCACACCTCTTGGCTTGCATTGTAAAGCTGTGTCCCAGACTGGGGGGATTCCTGACCTGCTCCTGTGCCCTCTCCTGCAGGTGTGCTGGGCATTGTGCCGCTGGAGTGTGAGGATGGGAGCAAGAGGACCATATCTCAGCTCTGCTGCCACTCAGGTGGGTGTCAGGTGCCACCTCCCACTCCACAGGACGTGTCTGGCCCTGCATGGGCTGTGTGGGGGCTCAGGTGCTGAGCCCAAGCCTGGCAGGCCATGTGGGCTGTCTGCCAGGCGAGGGGCGTGGGACCATCACCGTGGGCAGGGTGACACCGTGAGAGGCTCTGCCAGGCTGGAATCAATCCACGTTCCTCTATCTCTCAGGCTGCAGTGAGGCCTGAACAGGTAGCTCTTCTCACACCCTTCTACCACAGCCTTCCCACATTACACATAGCATGCCCTGAAATTCCCAGTACACCCAGTGCCAGCCTGGAGTTGGCATCACCAAGGCATCACTGTCTCTATTGGCAGGAGGAACAGGCTGGACCAGCAGCTCTGATGTGGGCAGGGTGCATGTGGCAGGGACGAGGCAGTGGCTGCATCGCTGCTGGCAGAGAAGCAGGGCCCTGCCCAGGCACAGGGAAGGGTGCTGCCCACCTCAGGGTGCCCTTCTCCTGGTGTTGAAGCAGCAGTGGCAGCCTGAGGGGCACTGACCAGCCATTTCCCCAAAATTACACCAGAGCAGCAAGATGGGAGCAGGTTCCAGCACCGCCTCCCTGTGCCCGTGCCCTGGCAGGGCTGCAGGGCTGCACAGAGTACCCAGCCTGTGCCACCTCAGCCCCTGGCACCAGGAACTGCCTCGGGTTGGAAAAGCAGGCAGTGAGTTCTGCTCCCTGGGGAACGCCAGAGGGGTGTACAGGAGCCAGCACCACCATCCTAATAGGATCAGCAGGAATCCTTTGAAGCCTGCTGTGCCAGAGCAACGCCTCCGTGGCAGAGGATGGATTTTCCCTCCTCCCATGGCAGGGGATGGATTTTCTCTCCTCCTGGCTGGGTGCAGCCAAGCGAGCTGCCTGCTCTTCATGCCTCCGGGGCCTGTCTCCTGGAAGCGGAAAAGTACACAGTGACCTACTTTTCTGAGCGTGCCAAATGCATCCGAGGGGCTGCTGCTGCTGCTGCTGCTGGTGCCAGCCTTCCTCCCACCGGGCCCTGCCACCGGGAGCATCCCTGCCGCTGGCATGCCGGCCCGGGGCGTGACAAAGGGAGCCTTGTCACCAGCGTGGCTCCAGCAGGACACGCCACACACACGCTGGTGCTGCTCCCTGTGCCTTGTGGGGGCGTCAGTCCATGGATCAGACAGGGGATGCCCCCTCCAGGGTTCCTATCCCTGCCAAAGGGGTGCAAGTCCCTGAGGGATGGAGTAGAGGGGCTCAGGCACTGACAGCAAAGCTGAGCTGCTCCAAAACAACTTGATGGGGCTGAGTCTGCCTCCCACTGCTGTGTGTGTAGGGAAGGAATCAGGCTGGGAAGAGGAGGGGGGCAGACACTGTCTGCAGGGAAAGATGAGGACAAACTTCTGCCCTTCTCCTTCCAGATGTGGTCACAGACTTTGACTTCTCTCCCTTCGATCAGCTTCTGCTGGCCACGGGCTCTGCTGATGAGACGGTGAGTGCTCAGGGACAGGGGTCCCAAGGGGGCACCTCGTGACCCCCAGCGTGTCTCTGGATTCACTGCAGAGCTGGAATGAAGGGAGTAAGAGGAGCATGGCGTGGAGCGTGCCAGCTTGGGGAGGGCAGTGAGACATCCCCAGTGGGACAGAGCAGATGGTCAAGGATCAGCCTCCTCCCATCTGGGAGCTGATCCCACTGAGCCGCAATGAGGGGTCACCTGGGAATCCTCAGGGACCTCAGGGACCAAAGCCTGGGAAAGCAGCAAGCCCAGGTAGAGCCAGCACCCAGCTGGGTCCTGCTCACCTGCCCTGGGACTGACCACCCTCCTCTCCTGGGGCTGCAGGTGAAGGTGTGGCGCCTGCCTGAGAGCGGCCAGGACATTCCCAGTGGTGTGGGGCTGACCCTGGGGCCTGGGGGGGCCCCAGTGGATGTCCTGCAGTTCCACCCCACGGCAGATGCTGTCCTGGCCAGCGGTGCGGGGAAGAGAGTCACTGTGTGGGACCTGGGGCAGCAGCAGCCCCTGACAGGTAGGCAGGGCTGTGACTGCCCATGACACGTGTCCCCCCTGTGTGTCCTCCCTGTGTCCCCCCCATGTGTATCCCCACCATGTGTCCCCCCTCTGTGTCTCACCGTGCCAGTGCCTGGGCTCAAGGCCTGACCTCAGTGTCACCAAGCAGGCAGCTCAGGTGGCTTTTTGGGCAGGGCACCACAGCCCCTTGTGCCTGTGCTCACCTATGCTCTGGTGCAGTGGTTTGAAATGCTCCAGGACTGCCCAAGGTGTCCACAGGAGCTCTGCTGGGGATCCCCTGGGTGACAGGTCCCTTTCTCTGCATGTCCCAGGCCATGGGTGGATGTGGGTGGTTGCTGACCAGCATGCCCAGACCTCAGCCACCCTGAGGGGAAGATGGGTGGCAGCATAGGCCTGTAGCATTCCCAGGGCTCCTGCTCTTTGTGTCCAGCTGCCAGCAGCACAGGAATGCTCCCTGCACACACACAGCAGTGTCCTGCTGGGTCCTGGCTGCCACCAGCCCTTTGGAAAAGCCAGATCATTTCTCCTGGGAAATATTCGGGGTGGGAGAGATGGCTCCTGCCCTTTCTGCAGGAGGGACCCTGCTTGATCCTGGCCCTGACCCTGCTTTATCCCCACAGTCCTGGATTCCCACGGGGACCAGCTGCAGAGCCTGACCTGGAAGCGAGATGGGCACCTCCTCGGCACCTCCTGCAAGGTGAGCAGTGCCTGGGGTGACCCCACTGTGGCACGGCATGGATGGGCTGTGTGCCAGCTGCTGGGTGCACCCTGATTCTGGGGGGCTCCCCTTTCACAGAATCCCAGAACGGTTTGGGTTGGAAGGAGCCTTAAAGCTCATCTCGTTCCACCCCTTATCACGGGCAGGGACACCTTACCTTTGTCCGGGGTGCTCGGAGCTCCATCCAGTCTGACCTGGAACACTTCCAGGCATGGGGAGCGTGGAGGGACGGGAAGTGTTGGGGTGGAAAAGGGCAGGAGCGGGGTCAGGAGCCCGCGGGGAGGCGGGCAGGGAGCAGCACTAGATGGCGCCGGGCGCTCGCTGCGGGACGCGCCGGNTGAGAGGGGAGCGTGCAAGGGCAGTGTGCAAGGGCAGTGTGCAAGGGGAGCGTGCAAGCCCTGAGACCCCCAGGCCGTGCCCGGAGGCTCGGCAAGCAGCTCTGAGCACACAGCCCCAGCCCCAGGCTGGGAGCGCAGCCCGCGCCGAGCCGAGGGAGAGCCAAGGGTTTGCGGGGGGAGCCCCGGGGGGAGCCCGGAGCGTGCAGAGCCAGGCTGCGCGATGAGTGGGAGCCCCAGCTCATGGATGGAGCCCCGTGAGAGCTGGGCTCAGGGAGTACGAGCCCAAGCGTGCCAGCTGGGGTGCAGATGAGTCCCCGTGCCGTGTGGCTGTGGCTGGCACAATGCCTGCTCCCCAGACAGCTCCTTGGCAGCAGGGCTAGCACCCGGGCACCCCCTTGCTGCCTCTGTGCCCTGCCAGCTTTGCTGGAGAGGGTCCCGTGCCCCGTTTGGCAGAGGGGTGACAGGCAGGAAAGGACTCGTTCTCCTGCAGCACAGTCAGGGTAGCATCTGAGGGTCAGGCTCCAGCCCTGGGCCCTATTTGGAAGGCTCCCTCCTTTTCTGGGAGCAGTTTTGGGGGTGTCAGAGCCCTGGTAATGCTCTGGGGGTGCCCTCCTGCCCACGAGTGAGAGGACACAGTGCAAGCCATCCATAGGGGTAGGCACTGCAGGCAGGAGAGTGATGGCAGGAAGGGGAGGGCTGCTCTCTCCAGCCTTCTGCCTAATGCATCCTGACATCCCGCTGGCCCCCAGGTCCTTAACCCTCCTCTGTTTTCTTTTATCTCACCAGGACAAGAAACTGCGGATCTTTGACCCCCGAGCAGGCCCAGCTGCCTCCCAGGTACTGTCCCCTCTGAATGTGCTGCAGGCAGCCCTACCCAACCTGTTGCCTGCAGGGGGGTGAGCTTTGGTGCCCCAAACCATCCCAGCCCTGGCTGGACTTGGGAGAGGCAGGGAGCTGAGGGCAGGGGGAATAGGGCTGTCCCCTTAACCCTGCTGGGGTTCAGCAGGGAAGCCCCAGCCCTCCCAGCAGGCCAGGGAGCACCCCCAGGGCAGTGGCACATGCCAGGCGAGCTCCGTGCATGTGAGGGCTCTGGGCTCCTGGGCACTGCAGGCTCCTGGGCTCTGCCCTGCCCTGTGGGAGCTGGACCAAAGGCTCTTGGGGACGAGGACCCGCTGAGGGCAAGGGCTGGGCAGCCAGATCCGCACAACTCCGCAAATAACAGTGATTAGGAAATAAGGAGAGAATTTAAGCTGTGACGTCAAGTTCAAACAGCCTCTTATTAGAGGTTTCCTGTGGCTTGGGGGCTCTGGCTGCAGAAGGGGCTGGAAGCCTTTGGAAAGGGAGGGATGCAGTGGAGAGCAGGGTGAGGTGGCTGCAGTGGACTCTGTCATTCGTGGTGGATCTCCTGCTGCCCGTGGGCTCGGGAAGCCAATGGCCTCTGGTGCCAGTGCTCAGGAACAGTGGTAATGTAACCCCAGGCACTGATGGAAGGGAGCCAGAGCTCCAGGGCTGCACCAGGACTTTCCACCTGCTCCTGCACATAACCCAGGTGCTGAGCTCCCCAAAGGCCCCTGGGTGCTTTCTGCAGTACAAATGATGCCCTGACCCTTCAGGCAGCCTTATAAACACCCCACCACAAAAAATAAACACAAACCCAGTGCCGACACGTGTGGACAAGCCAGGGCAAAGTGCTCCCAGCACTCCAGTGGCCATCACGATCCTGTCCCGCTCCAGTTGCCACTCAGCATGGCTGGAAGATCCCATTCTCTACTCCAAAATTTATCCACCGCCAGCCTCAGTGCTCCCCTCCCCTCCTGGCCCCCCTCCTCCCCCTGCCAGACCTGTCGGCTTGTCTGATGGCGGAGCTGTGAGTGCGATGGGCTCGAGCCAAGTCTCCTGGGGAGGGTGGACTCTGTCTCACTGAGCTATTAAAAATAACGTGTGAATGATGGTGGCTGTTCAAAGCAGGCAGTTCACTTCCCTCCACTGCTGTCTGATCCAGCCCGGGGCCGGCGCTCCGCGTTTGCCAAGAGAAATATTCACCTTCACTGCCGCGGCCCTGCCCCGGCCGGCTCGCAATGGATGGAGATGTTTAGTCTTGGAGAAGTGCTCTGCCGAAGGGGAAAACTTTAAAATGCCATAAATCCTCTGGAAGCTTGCACAGGGCTTGCTTAGCCAAGAGGAATAACGCTCCTGGGTTTTGTTCTTTGCTTTTTTCCCCATTGCTGGAGGGCTGGGTTCATTGGAAAGTCTCCTTCTCCCCCTGGGCCAGCGCGGTTACAGAACCGGGTGATGCCGGGGCCGCCGTGCGGTGCCAGCACCTCCTGTGCAGGCTCCTGGCTTTGAAGTTGCCTGTTTTTTTGCAGAGGTGAGCTGCAGGATGGGTTTCCCAGCTGTGCTGGCCCCTGCAGCACGGTGGGCTGGGTTTCCTCACAGCCAGCACTGGGTCCTGCTGCCGGCTCACCCTGGTCCCTCTGTGGAGCCAAGAGCCGGCCCCAGGCTGCTCCTCCGGCTAGATTTCTTAATTTGCCAAGCCTGCCTCATTAAACATTCCTTTGTTTAGAGCAGGGGAAAAGAATGAGAAGGAGCTAAAATAAGAAGCTCAGGGAGGAGGGGTCGTTCTTGCTAATACCTGGTGCTGCTCTCAGGTACCATGGATGTGGCACACGTGGGGATGGGAACCGAGGGTGGGCGACAAGGAGGGTGACAAGGAGGGTGACTGGCAGGCTGCCCACGCCCTGTGGCCATGTCCCTGCCAGAGCCTGACCCCCATTCCCGGCTACGCCCGTGGCAGCTATTTTGAGCATCTCCCAGCAGCGGGCAGACGTGTGTGACGCAGCATGGCCGGGGTCTGGCTGACCCCGTGGGGTGCCTGGTATGTACCCGGGGCTGTGATTTCCCTTGGGAGAGCAGTGGCCTTGTCCTGCTGGGTCCCCATCCCTTTGCTGCAGCTCCTCTGTGAGCGTCAGGGCTGTGCTCACACCCTGTTGCTGCTCTCTGTGCCCCAAACTGGCAGTGGAGATGCCAGGGCTGCCCTGGGTCCTGCCACTGCAGCCACGCTCCCGCTGCTGGCTGAGTCCAGGTCCAAGCACCACTGTCATTCCAAAGAATTCTGTGAGTTCTGTGCTCTGCTTTATCCCCTGCCAAGGCCGCGCTGCCCCGGCCGCCTGTCCTCCCCTCCCCTCTCCTGCCCTCCCCTCCCACAGGATGGTGGTCGCCCTCCTCGCCTTGACCCTCCCTCTGGGAGCGAGTCACATCCTCTCCCTTGCTGTGTCGGCCCTGCCGAGGCTCAGTGTCGCTGTTTCTGCCCTCACCCTCCTGCAATCCCCGTTCAAACCCCACCAAAGGTCGCTCCCGTGTCCCCCCGGGTCCTGCCTTTGGTGAGACTGGGGACACAAGGTTGAGCAGGGAGCTTGAGCACCAGGAAGCTCCATGCCCATTCCAGACCCAGCTCATGCCTCGGGTGGGTCACCAACACTGTGTAGGGCAGTGATTTGGATATGCTGTGGGCTACTAAGGTGGCGTCTCTGCTTGCCCACTGCTCCAGCCACCTGCCCCTGGGTACAGAGCCCATGGGCCACATCCTGCTCCCCACAGGCCGGTGCGAGGGGCTGTGTGTGCATCTGGCCAGCACCTGGCTCCCGGGACAGGCCTGGGACAGGCGCCGTCCGTGTGGAGCTGCGGGGCAGCCGCTGAGCGCGGCCAGTGTGGGATGGAGAGGAGCCGGCTCCGTTCTCACGAGAAACTTCCTCCGCCGGCGTTTGGGCAGGGCCGGGGGCGAGGGAAGGGCCGCGCACCGGGCCAGCGCACGCCCCGCTCCCGTCCTAATGAGCTGTGCTAATGAGCGGGGCTGGGGCTGAGCGCGCCCGGGGACAGCTGGAGAGTGTCCCTGGGGGTTTGTCCCCGCCGGGGTTTGTCCCCCCAGCTCGCGGGCTGTGCCGGGGGCAGAGTGCAGTGATGGGGGGCAGCCGGGACTCACAGCCCAAGCACAGCCGGTGCTGTCCCAGCCCTGCTCGAGGTCCTTGGGGGAAGAGGGACTCCAGCCCCTGTCCCAAACCTGTCCCAAACCGTGGCCACCATCCCATGGACCACATCAGCTGTACCACAGTGGGAGATACGCCATGGAGAGGGTCCCTGGGGGCAGAGTGGCAGGGTGATGCTGTGGTGGGGTGGAGATCCAGGTTTGGGGTGATCTGGCTGTGCCCACAGCCAGAACTCTATAGACCCTGACATGTCACCTCTGCCCAAGATCCAGCTGTCAGCCCAGGGCCGGCTGGGGACCGCTTGTCATCATCGGGGAGGCGCATCAGGACGTAGAGACACTTCAGCCTTCCTCCCACTGCCCCATCATCACAGCATCCCACGCTGGGGTCACCCCAGGGGTACCTGACTCCCAGCCTCGGCAGCGGCTTCCTCCGGGCTGGGGGAAGGTCCACAGCATCCCACATTCCCAAGGAGACCGTGGGAAGCAATGAAAAAGTTGGCCTGACTCTGGGCAGCCTATTTATAGCAGTGCACGCTCGGCGCTCTCATGCTTCTGTTCCCCAGCGTAGCTGCACGGGACTGTTTATATTTCCTCTGCTCCGCTTCCCCCTCGCCGTCCTTCCCAGGAATGCCGCTTGGTATGGCAGACATGGGGAAGTCGAGGAGGATTTGGAATGAGCCAGAGGCATTTCAAGGGGTGTGGGTGTGCAGTGGCAGTCGCTCACCCTCGCCCATGTGCCCATTCCTCCCACTGGGAATGGCCTCACCCGCTCAGGCCCACACAGGCTGGCATCTCCATCCCTGGAGCTGGGGCTCCTCATGGTATTTCAGGAGCTCTAGCCTGTGCCTGACCTGGAACTCCAGGCAGGTTCCTCTCCAGAGGGCAAAGGTGTTTTGGGATTTGATGGCGTCATAGCGAGGCTTGTGGAGCCAGAGGCTGCAGGAAGAGGGGAGAGGCAGTGGAGGAGGGCTGGTGCTGGGTGCTGAACCTGCCTATGCCCCTGGCCAGTGAGTCACCCTCTCCTGCCTAAGGAGAGAGGTCCTGCTCCCATCCCAGCCTTGTGGTGTCTGTGCCCACTGGGAGCCCACCCACCTTCCTGCCCTTGCTGGGCCCACAGCATCCTCTGGGACATGGCCTTGGCCTCACCAAGGGCAGGAGGGGTTGGATGGAGCAGGGGGGCTGTGCTGGTGGTGGGAGGAGAGGCAGAGCCTGGGCTGCACAGTTCCCCAGGGTGTCTCACAGCAATGCTGCCCTGGCCAGTGGGACTGGGGAGATGGCGTGGGCAGCGGGGGCCTTGTCCTCGTCCCTGCCCAGTGTGACACACACACACCACACACCTGGCAGAGGGCAGAGCCAGCGTGATGGCTACTGGAGCAACCCTGCACTCCCGTGGGGCAGGTGAGACCTCCTGGTGTCCTTGAGCTCTGGGCAGAGACCAGGAGTGGGGCTGGCCTGGGAGAGGCTGCTCTGTTCTCCTAGTTACCTCTGCAGTAACTGGGATTTGGCAAGGGAAGATCACTCACATTCTTGTTCGGAGAGGAGGATTCGGTGCGTGGTTAACCCTCTCGGCTCCCGGGAAGCCGTTCCTGCTGCTGCCCCTGTGGGGGTGTGCAAGGAGCAGCGGCTTCCCCATGTGCATGGACGTGGGGTGGGTGTCTGTCCCCCGAGTCCCCCACAGTGCCCTGGCCAGGGGAGACCCCTCCTGCCCTGGCAGCCCCTGGTAAAGGGACAGCTCAGCCTGGCACTGATGCCCCCTGTGCCCACGCAGATCCCGCTGCCGGGGTTGCTTCCCACGGGGATCAGATGTCCGTGGGCTGTTAGCCATGCTCATGGGCTGTTAGCCACAGGCAGGGCTGAGCTGTCCCAGCCCTGCCAGCCACGAGGGTTCTGCCAAGAGCAGAGCTTCCCCCTCCCCCGCCACCTCCCGCCCGTCCAGCCCCAGGGCTCTGCCCTGGGCTCCCACCTCCGGCCCTCCCTGCCCTGCATCCGGCTCAGGGTGACGGCTCCCGGGGAGACACGGATCGCCTGGGAGCCGGAGCAGCCTTGGCTTTGTGTGGGGCTCTCCCAGGCAGCCGCGGAGCCGAAGGGAGTGGCCCCTGCGGGCAGCTGTTCCCAGCTCCCCGACCCCGCCGCATCGCTGCCAACAGCTGCGTCCGACACGCCGGGCCTGGGCCCCCCCCAGCCCCCGGGGCTGCACGGAGGGAAGGGCTGGGGACTCCCATGGGAACCGGCACCTTACCCCAGCCTGCCGATGAGGGATGTGTTGAGACCGGGAGAAGGACGGTGCTGGAAACTCTCCCCATGCAGCCAATCTGGCTCCGAGGAGGGGACACGGGATCCCCCCAGCCTGGGCTGCCTAAAACCGCCAGGGCTGGATCCGTGCAATGGGCGGGAGGAGTCTGGGCTGCCTGGGCACTGGCAGGGAGCTGGGAGGCTTCCTTGGATCCCCACATGCTGGCCCAGGACTGGTGGGCTCCTTGCAGCCTGCTGAGGGGACAAGCAGCTCAGGAGGGGCACCCATCCCTTGGGTTGTGGCTGGTTCCCTGCTCAAGGGGTTCCAGAAGGGTGACGGGGTCTCTGCCCAGTTCTGCCAGCCCCAGGGGTCCACAGCAGCCCCACGGGTGTCCCAGGGCTGAACCACACCGGTGTCCACCCTCAGTGCCAGGCCACACTGCCCCGTCCCTGCCCAGACCCTGTGCACCGGGGGAGCTGCTGTCCGCACGCTCACCTCTGGCAACATCTGCACAGGCTGAGCACGGAGCAGCCCAGCCTCCCGCATACTTGCTGCCATACGTACAGCTCAGCCGGGATGGAACTAATGCAGAAAACATGGTCCTGTGCTGCAGCCGGCACGCCGGGGGCTGGGAGCGCCGCGGCAGCACCCTGCCCTCCGCCAGCCCTGCNGGGCCCTGGACCCGGCGCCGTCGCTTATGGGATCTGCAGATGTTGAGCTGTGGCTGCCACAGCCACACGGCTTAGGTGCAGAAGTGCTCTCCTGGCTGACACGCGGGCTGGCCCCAGCTCCTGGAGTTTCCATCCCTCTTGGCACCGATCCTGGGACACGTTCCCTTCTCCAGGTCCTTTCCCTGCCGGGTGCTGGGTCCACTGCCAGCATGCTGGGGGTGGGGGCCAGGCCCCTCCTGCCCCACATCCTGGCTCTGCAGCCAGGAGCGCCGGGCTCGACTCGACCAGCACTGCCTCTTCCAAGTGAGCCGTGTTTGTGCTGGCAAGGCAGCTGGCAGGACGGAGCCAAGCTTGGCACTCCATGCCTGCTCCCACCCTGGCTCTCTCCAGAGACTGGCATCTCTCTGGGGCTGGGGGCTGCTCCAGCAGAGCTTCTCCAGTGAGGGATGGGAGGTGCGACCCCTCCATGGCCTCTCTGGGTTGGCAGAGCTTCACGGCAGTCACAGCACGGCCGTGGCCAGAGGTGACAGTGCTCGCACCAAGGGGGACGCAGCTCGTGGCTCCTCCGAGGGCACCATCGGTGCCCACCCCACCCCTGCTGCCCCCCACACCGGGTGCCCTGCGCGGGGGTGCCGGAAGCACCATGCCAGGCTTGGCTCTGGCAGAGCTCTCCACTTTCCCTGCCAGCTCCAAACTCGTTAGCAGCCAGTTCTTGGCGCTCCTCAATGAGAGCGAGGGGCTGCGAGCGCTGCCTGTGCCGCGGGCCAGGGCTGGCTGCCGGCTCCCACTGGGGCACCGGGAACCGCAGGGCCCATCTGGGAACCACATGGGAGCCGGGAAACACCCGCTGACAGCCCCGTGGAAGCTCTTCCCCTCCCGTCCTCAGCAGGACCAGGATGGGGAAAGGATGTGGGTTGGGGGTCTCACCCCACAGGGAGCCCGGGGGAGAGGTGAAGCAGGGTGCAGGGGATTAGAGCAGTCTGGTGAACATGGCCGGGCTCAGTTTGCCGTGTTTCACTAGCATCCGGGCACACACGGGGCACCCAGCTCCAGGAGCCGGGATTCAGCGTGGATAAAGAGCCCGAGGATGCAGCCAGGGAAGTAAGTCCCTCTGTCATCATCGCCGTGGCAGAGCCTCCTCTTGCATCTGTGGCATGGAGCAGCTTCCTCGCAGCACTCTGTCCCCCTCACCCCGGGTGACCGGTGTGGGGAGAGCCCTGGGGACACGGGAGCCATCCCATGCCCTGCCACACTCACGTTACCTGCTCCCTCTCTCCACTCTCTGCTGGGAGCTGGGCCAGCTGCTCCACAAGGCAACCACGCTGGCATGGGGGGAGTCGGCGCTGTCACCGCTTGCGGGCTGTCCCCACTGCACTGCCCCAGGGCAGCTCTCGGCAGAGCTGCGCCTGCACTCGGCTCCACGTGCTCAGTGCTCAGCCCCGGGGCAGCTCACAGCCAGGGCTGGTGGAGCACACATCCCCACAACGTGTCCAGCGTGGCTGGCAGCAGTACTGACAGCCCTGTCTCCTGTGCCTTGCAGAGTGTCCCGGGACACGACAACAACAAGGACTCCCGGCTGCTCTGGATGGGCTCCAGCGATTGCCTCATCTCCGTCGGGTTCAGCCAGGTACAGTCCTCGCCAGGCAGGTGGCCCTGGCACCACCGGGATGTTCCAGCCCTACTCCCTGTGGCTGCTGTGCCAAAGCACCCCAAGTGCTTTTCGGGTGGCCTGTCCCCCGCAAAAGCAGGAGGTCCCCTTGCCAGGTGCCCTGGCCCTGGCAGGGCTGGCAGAAGGTGGCCGGCAAAGGTGGTGGCACCGTGGAGCCATCCAGGCAGCCCCCGTGCCCACTGATGCCATGTCTATGTCCCTGCAGATGCGGGAGCGGGAGGTGAAGCTGTGGGACACGCGGAGGCTCAGCGGGGCGACGCTCACCATGGCACTGGACACCTCACCTGGGTAGGGATGGGGACTCAGCATGGGGTGGGAGGGTGAGCAGTGGAAATGTGGTGGTCAGGGACCCATCAGGAGTGTGGTGGTGGAGCAGGAGCTGCCAGAGAGCTCTGGGAAACAGCAGCATTCAGCCACAAAGCTGGGGACAAAGCTGATGATTGCAGAGCTGCATCCCCATCACCATTTGGGTGAGATGAGAGGGCAGAGGCAGCGCTAGCGAGGGCACAGGGGTGTTCTGTAGTGCCATGGTGGGTGGTGGCAGTGCTGGGGACAGTGTCTGAGGTGGCTGCTGGCTGGGTGGGCTTGTGCACTGGGGCAGCACCACAAGATGCTGCAGGTGAATGAATCCCTTTGGCGCTGCTGGAGCACCGGAGCTGCTCAGCCCTGGCCTCCCGCTCCTGCCATGCTTTGTGCCGCGGTGCCGCGGTGGCTGCCCAGCCAGCCATGGCCAGGCCGGCGCTCACCGGGCTCCCCCGGGGAAGTGGAAAAGGAGCTTTGGTGGTGTAAGGGGTCAGTGCCCTCGTCACGGCACGATGGAGCCGTCTCCATGCGCAGGGCGCTGCCAAGGCTGGGAACCCTCCAGTCAGAGCCAGCCTGGCCTCTCCCACGCTGCCCAGTGAGCTGGCCTGGCGTCACCGTGTGGGCGAGAAAATGGGAGGAGGAGGAGGTGTGTCTCCAGGGTGATGGGGTTTGGGGCACACTACTTGCTGGGATGCACTGGAGGCCTCTAGCTTTTCCAAGGGCTGTTGGCAAAGCTCTGGCTTGCTGGGACCCTCGCTGTGTGCTGAGCTGGCTCAGTGATGGGCTGGGATGCTGGGGCAGGCTGGGTGGTCGGCAGCCAATACAGGGCCTCTGGTGAGGGGCTGAGTGAGCTGTGACAGCCCCTGCCAGCGTCCCCCATGGCGGTGTCAGCTCCAGGCCAGTGCTGGCAGCAGCCAGGACAGACAGGAGGGGAGAGGAGAGGACCTGCCGTGGGCATGGCGGGGTGGTGTTGGTGTGGTGGGAGCAGGGTGAGAGGCTGCCCGAGCATTCCTCACCCTCCTGCCAGCTGCAAGGGGAGCAGCTCCCAGATCTCCTGCTCTGCCAGTTCAGTGAGCAGAGGCCATCATCAGTGTCCAGTGAACACTCTCAGGGGAGGCTGAGGCTGCTGCAACGGGACGCATATAAGGGACCAAGATAATCCAGTGGGAATCACCCCGAATCCTCGCTGGGCCGGGGCGAGCCAGCCGGGCTAAATGGGATGCAGGCGCTGCTGTGCTCGGCCCCCTCAGCACAGACTGCAGTTATTTTGGCTGCCGGGTTTATCGGCGCAGGAATGCGGCTGGCGGGCGCTGCCTGCGCGTCACGCCGGGGCCCCGCC
>WEIU01015317.1:152740-193294 GCA_013389925.1 Aegithalos caudatus
AATTTTCAGGTCTTTGTGTTCATTGAGAAGCTATTCTATTTTGTTAAGAAAGTTGAAAAAAAAAAAAGAGGCTCGTGCCTTTGTAAAGAAACAAAATAAAGTTTGTACTTGGTTTTTTAGAAGCTCTGTACTGGCGTTAACGTTTGTGGGGGCAGGGATGGATCCCACCCTGATGGACACCAGTCCCTCTGGGGGCTTGTGGGGAGGGCAGGGAGTGCTGCCTGCACTGGGAATCACAGCAGGAGGCAAAGGCAGAGGATGCTGAACCTGGTCCTGGTCCTGGAGTGGTTCCTGCTGAGCAGCAGGGCTGTGTTTAAAGGTTCAGCCATGCCAGTGCTGCCCACATGTGATGAGCACATCAGGGCTCAGCTCGGTGCTGAGACAGAGATGGGGGGACATCCAGGCTGGTTTTAATGAGGCCACACAGCTGAGGGGGGGACTGGGGTCAGACTTTGTGTCCCCTTTCCCCAGGGGTGGGAGTATCCATCCATCTGTTCTCCATGGAGCTGACTTGTGACTCAGGGTGGGGGCACTCATCTCTCTCTGTGTTTTTTGGGGGAGACACTCACCTCATCCTTTCCCAGGGAGCACCCACCCATTTCAGCATCCTCCCATGGCTGTGGGTTCCTCCCATGGCCCGTGCACTCCATGGCCATCGGTGGTGTCCAGCCAAGGGCTGGCTCCTGCCTGCTCTGAGCCATCACCCCCCACCCCCTGCTCCCCACCACTGCCCCCTTCCCACCCCCATCTGGGGTTCAGGGGCTCCCCTGCTCCCACTCTTGGGGAACTGTTGTTTGCCCCCTTTGCCAACAAAAAGCTGGGTCACAGTCCCCCCCAGAATGGCTCCTGCTCTGATGGAGCCCAGGGGTCACTCTGCCATGGCCAGGCTTTGGGGACAGTGCTGGGAGGCTGGTGAAGGGTACCGGGTGCTGGTGACACTGTGCCCTGTGCCACGCTGCCAGTGCAGTGACAGTGGGGACACGCTCAGGCTGGCAGGAATGTGGCCCATTTCCTTTGGGGTGTACGGCACTGCCTGGGGTTGGTGACCTGTGGTGACTGGAGGGGACATCAAATCAGCCCAGGACACGATGCTTGGGGACATCCACCCTTGGGGACAGATGAGGACACTGCAGTGCGGTGATGCTCCACAAAACCCTGCACCAGCCCAAAAGGAGCAGCAGGAGCTGAGGCAGCCCAAGGAGCCCACACAGCAGGATTCCGGGATGGGGACAGTGTCCAGAGGAGCCCTGGAGGAATTTATTCCAATAAAGGCAGAGGCGCCCATTTCTCCTATCCCTGGGATGGTGACTGTGACCCTGCATGAGCAGTGCCAGCCCAGGGCCCCTCGCATCCCTGACACGGGCATTCCCAGCGCTGCCGCTGTGTCCCATCGCTGTCCCCATCCCCGGGGCCCCTGCGAGCGGAAGAGCGGCGGCAGCAGCAGCATCTGTGCGGGCAGCTGCCTGCGCTGCCTGCCCTGCCCCGCGCCCCTGCCGTATAAATAGAGGCAGCGAGCGGCAGGGAGCTCCTGGCAGCCACCATGAAGGGCCTCAACCTGCTCTGCTGCTGCGTGGCCTCGCTCCTGCTCCTCGCCACCGCAGGTACGGCCACACGCCGGGCTGGGGCTCCCGGGGGTTGGGGGCACCCCGGGGGGCTGGAGGTGCCCGAAGGCAGCGGCTGCTGGCCGGGCTGGGGGGTCCCCACGGGGCTGGGGGTGCCCTTGGGGCTGTGGGGGCTCTGCGGGACTGTGGGTGCCTCTGGGGGTGCCCAGGTTTATGGGATCCCCACGGGGCTGTGGGAGCCTTTGGGACTGTGGCAGCCCCACGGGCCTGGCAGGTTCCCATGGGGCTGGGGGTCCCCACAGAGCTGGGTGTCTCCACGGGGCTGCAGGTGCCTGCGGGGCTGTGGGGACCCCAAGGGGCTGTGGGATCCCTGTAGGGCTGCAGGTGCCCGTGGGGCCGTGGATGTCTGTGGGGCAGTAGGTGCCTATGGGGCTGTGGGGTACCTAGAAGGGNGCCCCTGCGAGCGGAAGAGCGGCGGCAGCAGCAGCATCTGTGCGGGCAGCTGCCTGCGCTGCCTGCCCTGCCCCGCGCCCCTGCCGTATAAATAGAGGCAGCGAGCGGCAGGGAGCTCCTGGCAGCCACCATGAAGGGCCTCAACCTGCTCTGCTGCTGCGTGGCCTCGCTCCTGCTCCTCGCCACCGCAGGTACGGCCACACGCCGGGCTGGGGCTCCCGGGGGTTGGGGGCACCCCGGGGGGCTGGAGGTGCCCGAAGGCAGCGGCTGCTGGCCGGGCTGGGGGGTCCCCACGGGGCTGGGGGTGCCCTTGGGGCTGTGGGGGCTCTGCGGGACTGTGGGTGCCTCTGGGGGTGCCCAGGTTTATGGGATCCCCACGGGGCTGTGGGAGCCTTTGGGACTGTGGCAGCCCCACGGGCCTGGCAGGTTCCCATGGGGCTGGGGGTCCCCACAGAGCTGGGTGTCTCCACGGGGCTGCAGGTGCCTGCGGGGCTGTGGGGACCCCAAGGGGCTGTGGGATCCCTGTAGGGCTGCAGGTGCCCGTGGGGCCGTGGATGTCTGTGGGGCAGTAGGTGCCTATGGGGCTGTGGGGTACCTAGAAGGGGTGCCTGTGGGGCCACGGGTGCCTGTGGAGCTGTGAGCACCTTTGGGACTCTGGATGCCCGTAGGGCTGCAGGTACCAGTCTGTCTGTGGGTGTCCGTGGGGGCCCTGCAGGGCCGCAGATAGAGCTGTGGGTGCCGTGGGACTGAGAGCGCAGGAGAGGCTCCGGGGCACCCAGTGAGCCCAGCCCTGGAGCAGGACAGGGTGGCAGGGGTACAGCGCTCCGGGCTCCCCAACAGCTTTTCCAAGGCTGCAGAGTCACCCCAAAATGTGCAGGGAAATGTGTTGGGGGGCTGTGGACAGGAGGGGACGGCGGGAGGCGCAGACTGGGGTCCCCCTTACAAAGTCAGGTTGGGCACGGGGGCCGTGCTGCCGCTGACATGCCTGGGGTAGTGTCACCTGTGGCTGCCGTGGTGGCTTCATTCTGGACTGTGAGGGTGGGGTGCCAGGACGCTGGGGATCTCTGAGGACCCCGGATCCCCTTCCCCGCGCTGTCCCATCCCCACTTCGCACCCCGCTGCCCGGCCCGGTGTCCCCGGGGCGGCGCGGCCGGGGCGGCATCGCCGGTACCCTTGCTTGCCCTTGAGTTAATTTGGGCTGGTTCTCTGCCTGGCCGGACTCCGGCGGCCGCGCAGCCGGGAGGGGGGAGGCTAAGTATGGAAACAGCCGTGTAAGGGGACACTGCGGCCCGGCACCNAATGGGTTTGGGGGCCGGCGACACACCCCGACAGAGGTGGGGTGACCTCCGTGGAGCCGCGGGTGCGGTCTGTGGAGGGGGCTTGGAAAGGTGTTCTGCGGGCATGGCTGGTGGCTGGGGCCGCTCCACGCGGGGCTGGTGGCCTTGTGGGACATCAGAAGCTTGTCTCTGCGGTGGATGACCTCCAGCCCATGACTTGGTTTGGCTGAGGCTGGCGTGGCACAGCACTGGGATCCCCCATCTCACAGGAGACTCTGGGGCCAGGAGGCACATGGGGGTCTGGCAGCTCTGAGGGGTTCCCCAAGTTCACACCTGTTTATTGAGGGTCACATATTTCACCCCAGTCCAGAAGGTTTCCAGAAAAGTTCTAAGCGGTGGCATGTCCCCTGCCCATGCTTCTGCCCCTCAGAGACCAGTGGGATTTGCAGAATGAGTTTTGCTTTTCCTTTGGCACCAAGCAGAACTCTCAGACCCAGCTCCTTTGGGATGCAGGAAGTGGCTTGGAGGGGCTGTTTTTTCCATTTTTGGGACATGTCTTCCCACTCAACCCCTGTTGGTGCCTGTGGGGCTGCAGGTGCCCATGGGAAGAGAAGGGGTGAAAGTCCAGTGGAGAACCAGGGGCTTCACTGGAACGTCATGTCAAGGTGTGGTGCTTTGGGTTTAGTGGCACCCAGGGCTGCCAGGACCCTGTCACCCTTCCCAGGGGCTGGGGGTGGGAATTGCCCTGTGCCTGTGCTCCTACAACCACTCTGAGGCAGCTCACTGCACACGTGGCTGGGGCTGGCAAAGCTCCCTGGGGTGCTGGGAGCCTGGCAGGGACCAGCACCCGCTGTGGGGCTGGAGAGGGGCTCATGGTGAGGGCATTCACCCAACACTCCCAGGGGAACACACCCACACCTCAGAGAGAGCCCATCGTCCCTTCCAGGCTGGGTGACCCCTGTGGACACCAGCAATGGGCCACGAGGATGCTGGCAGGGCAGTGCCCAGACACTGTGCTCAGCAGCTTTGCCCTGGGGATCCCTTGGCCCTGCAGTCATCATGGATTTGAGTGGGAGGGCAATTCCAGGCCATGCCATCACCGCCTCTGAGCTGAGAGAAGACTTGGGGAAAGCCCTGGCACAGTGGTGTCCTCCTGCAAGGCACTGCAGGGCTGATACAGACCCCTCTTGCTGTCACCAGGAGGGGTCTGTGCCAGCCTCAGCTTCTGGGATTCTTCATCCTGCCTAATCCTGGAAGGTGTCACTCAGGATGAGCTCCATCACCAGGTTCTCCTGGCATCTCGGAGTGTTCCCCATCACCCAGGATGTATCACTGGAATGTGTCCCTCTAGGGTGGGCCCCACCTCCCAGGTCTGAACATCTTGGCAGTGGGACTGTGACCCCTTGTGTGGGCTCAGGGCCCTGGCCACAGCAGCCCTGGGGACACCCCACCCTGACCATTCCAGGCCCGTGGCCCCCACAGTAACCAGCCTCCCCAGACGGGGGGACCTCTTTGTCCCTGGGACACCTTGCTGGACTTGTTCCACCTTCCAGCACCAGCACAGCCACGGGCACCACTGCCACTGGGTGTGTGTGAGACAAGGTGTGCTGGGTGCTTGTGTCACCTACATCCCTGTCACAGCGCTGGTGCCTCACCCCAAGGAGAGCCTGGTCCCTGTGGGTGCCCCTTCTTATTCCCAAGGTGTTGGCTGAGCAAAGCAAGGCAGGTGCCCGGCAGGTTGGCTCTGCTGTGACACCCATCAGCCATCCTTGTCCCGGTGTGTAGGTGACATCCAGCTGGGCAGGAAGGCCAGGAGACCTCCTTTGTGCATGGCCCTGGTGGCACAGGGGTACCAGCAGGTCTCTGTGGCTGGCACCAGGCTGGGAGGGCTGTGCCATGCCCAAGGACAACGCTCTTGCCACGCTTCCACTGTGTCCCGCTTGCCGAGCTGGTGAAATCCCAGCCTGGCCATTGGGTCAGGGTGACCACATTGCTTCTGAAATTGCCTGTTCCCTGAGCTCTGCAGGAATAGCAGCAGCCCCGGGGCTGTGCAGGACTCCACTGAGCTATTTCCAGCCCAGGGGGACATTTCCCTCCTAAGTGACAGCTGGAGGGAGCCATGAGCTCCTGTGCCGGTGGGGGCTGCAGGAGGGGCAGGGGAGGCTCTGGACAGACACCCTGAGCCAGGATGGGATGTTGGCAGTGGCAGCAAGGCCCCAGTGCCAGCTGGGCATATGGCTCAACCCTTGGGGTCACAGAGCCCTGGGGACACTGTGGAGAAGGGCTGGGAGCTGTGGGGCCCTGTCCGTGTGCCGGTGTCCACAGGGCTGCCAGCTCTGACCCCAGGGCTGACCTCAGGGCTGGGTGCCCCTGCTCAGGCAGGGCTTGCCCCCACATTTCCCATACATTTGAGGATCCTGTGGGACATCAGGCATTAGAATCCAGGCTGGCAAGTCCAAGGGGTGACTGGGTGACCAGGAATGCTTGGGATGACCCAAGGAGGGATGGGGAGCCAGGAAGTCTTGCCCTGAATGAACAGAGGACGTCCCTCAGGGGACATCCCTGGGGTGGGCTGGTGAAGCCTCCCATGGCTGGAGGCCAGGGGACAGGGACAGTGGGACCTCTTGGACATCCTTCCTCTAGAAGAAGGCGCTCTTGCAGCCCCAGCCATACCACAGCAGGTCCCTTGGGTCCCCCAAGGGATTCCCCCAAGCTGCCGCGGGGGCCGCAGGTGGATGTTCCTCGATGTACAGTGTGACGTCTGCCTGTGCCAAAATACCTGACGTTTCCTGGCCATCTGCTCACTGACAGACCCAGATCTCCTCAGCCAGGGAGCAGCAGGTGCTTCATCTCCCACCTTCCTCATCTTCGTGTCTTCTGCAGCTCAGGGTTCAGGGTTCCTTACAGACCTTGAGGGTGGGAAGACAGTGGAAGAAACACCCTGCAGCAGTGATTCCCTATTTTTATCTCTGTTTAGAAAGCCCCAGGCCTGGTTTTAATCCCTTTGGTAGATCCTGGTGAGGTTTCTTTACCATATATTAATAAAAATATCATATGGTTCTATCCAACCATTTATAGAAATCAAATTACTTCATAACTTCTTAAAACTAAACTTAAAATTTTCTGTACAAATGAGGTCAAGTTAGTTTGACAAAACTGTTTCCTAGACCTCCTTCTGCATTGAGAACCAGAAATATATTTGCTTTACACTGGTGTTTTGGGATCATGAAGCTTCTGGGACGTGATGATGTGTCTGGGCATCCTGGGTTTTGGGGTGCACAAGGGTCTGGAGAGCCAACCCCATCCTCAGCCCCATCCATGTGCTTGTGTCCTCTGGGCTGCTTGAGCCCTTGTGGGACCCTTCCCTCTGCAGGTGTTGGCCCAGCTGACCCCAAACTGGAGCTCGAGCTGGGCTCCCCCTGCTCTGAGTCCTGGCAGGGCCACGAGCTGGAGGAGCCCTGGGGGGACAGCCCTGAGCAAATGGGGGGCCCACAGAGCCTGGGGGAGAGGGACATCACCATGGACAGGGGTCTCACAGGAAAGGCAGGGTCTGCAGCAGGTCCAGCTGGAAAATCCCAGGAACATCCTGACAGCTTCTTTGTGTCCAGTCAGTTTCCAGGAGGTTTTAAAGGTTTTATTCTGGCTTTCCAGAATAAAAGGCAGGGACGGATATTTGGGATACAAGGTCCCACCAAGACCCCCTGGGAGGACACGGGGAGCACTGGACTTGCAGGAGCCAGTGGATAATAACCCCAGGGAAGCAGGGATTGGGATCTGGGCAGGGGAAGGGGGCGTGTGAAAAGCCATCCCCGCAGCCCTGCCATCCCCGGCCCCACGCTCAGGGCTCCGGTTTCTGCTGGAGGGGGAGAGTGTCCCTCCAGGACCACCTGTGCCCATCTGTCCCTCCTCACCGCCCTCCTGGAGGACCCTTTTTGCCGTCAGGTCGTCGCTGTCCTGTACGGCCGTGCAGGGATGGAGGGGGCACGGCGATGTTCAGCCTGCCCCTCCTTCCCGCACAGGCTGTTCCTGGCTGCAAACCTGCCACGGCATCTGTGGCACCCAGAACCGCGCCCTGGGGTCTCCATCCTCACTGTCACCGCCTGAAAAAGTGTCCCCTGGCAGCTCATAAAAGTCCCAGCGTGAGAAAGGGGTGGCAGGGGCAACGCGAGCCAGGGACCCGCAGGGAGGTCAAGACCCCGAGGGGAAAAGGGCGAGGTCTCCTCTCCAATGCCACCCATCTGCTTGGCACAATGCAAGGTGTGAACACGGGGAGCCCCGGTGTCACTTTACACCGTGGCTGTCCCCTCCCGGAGCCCACGGGGGGCCCCCAGGTGCGGACGTCACCCTTGGCTGGCAGCGGGCGAGGGGCTGGGGCCAGCGGCCGCGGGGGCCGGGGCTGCACCGGGGCTGCTCCTCCCGATCCCCCGTACAGTTGCCGTGCCGTATTTTTAGCCTCCGGAGGGTGTTAAGCCCGTAACCTTCGGCCCATTTTACACTCATCGGCCGGCCATGTGCAGGTCAGCACAATTCGCCATGGATCGGGAGACCATGTAGGGGAAACACGGAGAAGGAGGTGGACAGGGGACAGGGACTTTATGTCAGATCATGAAGGTCACAGGAAATAAAGCCCGTGACCAGCACGCCAGCAGGGACATCCCCATCTGAGCCCCTGGGGGATATTTCCCTTTTTCCTCGAGGGATGGCTCGTGGTGGGCACTGGTGTTGCTGTTGTGCCTGGCTGTGGTGGGTGACGGCCCCTCTGGGTAAGAGGGGGCACACGGACCCCAGACAGTGCCCTGAGGACTCTTGGGGTCTCCTCTGCCTGGTCCTGCCCTCCTGCTGTGCTTTGACCCTCACTCCTCTCCCAGCCCTCCAGGTCACCAGCTATTTTGGGACCAAACTGAGAGTATCCATGCTGCCCTCAGCTGAGGGGACACTCTATTGACTCAGGCAGGTTCCCAGGCCACCAGGGCCAGGCAGGGCCATGTTGACCCCAGCCACTCAGGGCTTTGCAGGTCAAATATGGATATTCCCATTCAAGAGGCTCCTGAAGAGTCCCAGGGGTCTTGCAGGAAGGTTAACCTGAAGGAGCAGGGTGGAAGGGAGAGGGGTGGGAGATGCCCACCACTATCTCCCTCCATGTGGGAGCTGAACTGGGTGCCTGGAGGCACCTGTGAGCTGTGTGTCAGCAGAGGACAGCGAGGGCAGAGCAAGGGTGAGCTGTGCATCCGCTCTGGGCAGGGTGAGGGGCTGTGGCAGCGGCTGCAGCTCCGCTGTGCCAGGGAACCAAGAGCCACTGGGAATGAGGGCAGGCTGGGGAGCAGCCTGTCCCTCCCAGTGCCCGCTGCTGGCATGGCACAAACCTCCCAGTGCAAGCTGATCCCAGCTCACAGCCCCACAGCCCCAGCACCATGGAGATAAAACCACCCCCCGGCATTCCCGGACACAGAAAACTGGGCTGAGGGCTCTGGGGCTGGCACCACGCTGAGCCCGGCCCAGCTCCTCCTGTGCTCGGTCACCACAGGCCCTGTGGCCAAGCCCAGCGAGCTCCAGCTTTGCCAAGGTCCTGCTGGACACAGCCAGTGGCTCCTGCACAGACAGCACAGGAGCCAGGGCAGAGGACTGGCCATGCCCTCTCTCCTCTCGCAGCCTGGGTGGAGGTGGCCTTTTTTCCTGCTTGGCATCTGCTTGCCAGCTGGAGTACAAAGGAATTATTTTCCTCTGAAACGCTCCCCTGGCATGAGACGTTTGGGGGGATTATTTAGACTAGCAGCAACTGTTTGTAACGGAGACAGTATAGCCGTGATCTTTTATTTTTGGCACCCGCTGACCGATGTTAAATTGCAGTTGGAGCCTATGGAAAATACGGATGGATTCTCCTGGGCCACAGAACACACTCATTGTGTCCCCAGCAGCCGCACGGAGTGGCACATGCTTTCCTAGTGAAGGGACACTCACAATAAATAGCTCCCAAGCCCCGTGGCCAGGGCTGTGGAAGGCAGGACCCTGTGCTAGGAAGCCCCTTCCTCCTCCTCCTCCCCCTCACTTCACCGCCCACCTTGGCTGGTGTGATGCTCTCTCGAATCCGGGCTGGGGAAGGACCCTTTTAACCTGCCAAGTGCCCACAGCCCCTCAAAATTTGCCATTTTTACTCCTTTCCTCGATTTTAGGGCAGCTTTGCCGCCTTTCTGCAGTGCTTTGGGGCGGGCAGCAGCCCCGGTGCCAGGCAGCCAGGGCTGGTGGAGCCACAGAGCCCCTGCCAGCTCCGCTTCTCCCCCCACAAACACATCTTTGAACCCAACTTCTTGCAACAGGGACAGAAATTTGAGCTGGAGCTGGAGAAATCTTAGGGAAGAGTTTAAACCTCCTGGTACCGGGCACAACCCACCCCTCAGCGCCCTGCAGGTGCCCCTGGCCGCGTGGCACACGGGTGGGACTGACTGGGCTGTTCTCATCGTTTAGAGCCGCGCGCCCCCGGCACGGCCCACGGGGAGGGGGCTGCCCAGAGCCCCCCGCCTGCCACGCAGCCCCAGCTGGAGGAGAAGGCAGCTGATGGCAGCCCTGAGGAGGAGCAAGACTCCGCCAGTGCCTCCGTGCCCGGCGTCAGCCAGGAGGGACGTGGAGAGGGGGAGGAAGAGCTGGCGGGCGGCCTGAGGCCAGGGGACAGCCAGACAGAGGAGAGCAGCAAAGGGCAGGGCCAGGAAGAACAGAGCTCAGGGGAGGATTTCGTGGAAGCTCAACGTGGAGGGAACCATGGGCCTGGCACACAAGGTGACACCCATGCCCCGGAGCATGAGGAGCCCGGCACAGAGAAAGGAGGATTTGAGGAGGAAGGGCAGCCAGGGGAAGAGCAAACAGAGGAGCAAAGAGCAGCATCTGCTCCCGAGGGAGAGGAAAGGGACGAGCAGAGCTCAGAGGAAGATGACAAGCAAGGAGAGTCTGAGGAAGATGAACATGAGGAGTCTGAGGTAGATGGAAGTGAGGAAGGGTCTGAAGAGGGAGAGTCTAAGGAGGAGAAAGAGTCTGATGAAGATGGTGATGGGCCAGAGAATGAAGCTGAGGAGAATGACCAGGAAGCAGCTGGCACTTCCAACACAAAGAGCCACAGCAAACCAGCAGCTGCTGGCGCAGGAGAAGCCAAGGATGGCCCTGCCAGCTGCCATCACCCACCCTGTGGGGATGCAGCAGAAGACCCTCCAGCAGCAGTGGAAGACCCACCCCCAGCAGATCTGCCAGCAGCAGAAGACCCGCCGACAGCAGTGGAAAACTCACCAGTGGTGGGAGATCCACCAGCAAAAGAAGACCCACCAGTAACAGAAGACCCACCAACAGCAGTGGAAGACCCTCCAGCTGCAACAGACCCCCCTGCAGCGGCAGAAAATCCCCCAGCAGCAGCAGCAGACCCCCCTGCAGACAAGACCCCACTGGCAGGAACAGAGGTCCCCAGCCCCCCCCCTGCTGCCGCCGAGCCTCGGCACAGCCAGATAGGTTGGAGTCTTTTCTTGTGGGTGTGCTGTAGCAGCGAGAGTGACCTCCCATCAACCCGGCGGAGCTGAGCTTGGCACATTAAACCTCGCCTAGTGCATGGCCCTCTCCTAACGCTTGTGCTTCCCCGCCCGCCCCTAACAGCGCTCGGCCGCGGGCAGCGACCGCAGCAGGATGCACTCATCGCAGTGGTGCCAAAACTGACTGGTGTTCCCCTCTCTCCACTCCAAGTCCATGATTTCTTCTCAGGGATGTGGACATGGATTAAACTTTTAACCTCCAGGCCCCTTTCAGCACTCGCAGATCTCTTAAAGACTCTTTATCCTCCACCTGCAGAGTCCTCCGGGCCCTCGGCTTGTGCAGGGGCAGGATGCTCCTAGGTTGGTGGGGCTCCCAGGATTGTGGGGCTCCTCTCCATCAGTTCTTGGCTCATGGGGAAGGTGTGAAGAATTAATCCAGGCCAATGAGCTGCTGAAGCACCAGCCCTGCTCAGTCAGTGAAAGGCTAACTAGGGGAAAGGGACACCCCCCACCATGATTTCCTAGAACTATTTGTAGACTTTGGCCCACAGGCTGGGCAGTGACCTTTGGACCCAGATTAGTATTTTTGTTGTTTTCATCTGTAACGTCCCAGCTCAAAAAGCCTCCCATTTTCCCCAAAAGGCAAACCCAGTTTGGTCTCCGTGTCTTCACTTGGCAAGTCAAAAGGTCTTCCTCAGCCCAACACAGTCTCAGGGCTTAGTGGTGCCCTGCTTGATCCTGGTGTCCCCAGGCCTGTCCCCAAACCCCTGCTAAAGTCCAGCCCAGCTCCCCATATCCAAAAGCTCTTGGAAGCTCCTGGTGTGCCAGCACCTCCATGGCAAGGACACCTCTGTCCCCGTGTTTTGGGGACAGTGGGGTGCCTTCCCCAGTGGAGGCAGCTGCCTCATGCTCCCGTTGGTGCAGAGCCATGAGGGACAGGGCTCCGTGCAGAGGGCTCCGGGGAAATGTGGAGACAGAGGTGGGAGAGCTGGGAGGGAACAGCCCCTCTGGCAAAGGCGGGGCAGCCAGGATGGGCCAGGCTGGCCCGTCCCCGAGAGCCGGAGGCAGCCCCAGCCTCGGCACCCACGTCTCCAGCTCACCGTGTAGTTTTTGGGGGGTGGGCAGAGAGAGGCAGCAGCACAAAGGCTGCAACCGAGGCCGAGCCCCGCGGAGCCGCAGCTGCCGGGGGAAGCACCAGGGCCCCGATGGGCAGCAGCTGCCGTGTGTGCTCGTGCTACATCCCTACCCCGGGAGCCCCTTCCAGGCACATCCTTTGCATTCCCCACGAGCAGCCAGCCCCTCCTCGGAGCCAAGCAGTTGCCCATGACGCTTCCCTCAGCAGCCACAGCCCTGGCAGCCTCCAGGAGCCTGTGCTGAAGGGAAAGCACGTGGCATGCCAAGGGTGACAGCGGCTGCCGTGGGCACGGCGTGCCCGCAGGCTCGGGGTGTGTGTGCTCCCCATGCCTTCCCCCTGGCAATCGCTTGTGTGAGCTCCTGCGTGGGTTTCCTCCTCCAGCAGTAACAGGGCTCCTTGTTTTCTCCTCCAGAAGAGGTTGAAGATGCCAGCGAGCCGACCAAGCGTGACCGGTCCCACTTGGAGAACACCCTCAAGCTGAATGAGGAAAAACCTGCCGATGATGTCTCAGGTGAGGAGACCATGCATGCCCTGCACCACCACGGACAGGATTTGCCTTCCCTTGTCTTTGGATTTTAACTTTGCTTCTTGCAGGTCTAGTAATGCCAGATCTTCAATATCAGCCCTTTGGCTGCTCTTGGGTTAACATATTTTAGGTATTTTAAGGACATTCCCAAGGGCATACAAGAATTAGGAGGGTATATAGAGGCTGGAAGATGCAGATGGTGAATCAGGCACACCCCTGCTCAAAGAAACCTGGAGCAACTTCTAACAAAGGGTTGGGATTTATATTCCAATTATATATTGGGTTTTGCTACCCTAAGGTTTGCTTCTGCTGGCCCTGCTGGCAGTTTAGGCTGGAAAGGCAGTGATAAGAGATACTGTGGAAAAAAACTCCTCCTTTATTTTTCTAGCAAGCAGCTCAGGGGCCATGCCAGGGGGCCCTGGCACCATGGTGGAAGGCTTTTTGGGATCGTGGGTGTTGAGTGCTAAACAGCACTTAGCAAGGATGCTCCTCCCATCAGCTGCTGGGAGCAGATGGGGACAGTGCCCAGTGGGAAACATTAGCAGGGGAGAGGCACCAAAATCCTAGAACAGCTTGGATTGGGAGAGATGGTGAAGACCATCCACCACAGACCTTCCACAGACCACACTGCTCCAAGCCCTGTCCATCCTGGCCTTGGACACTTCCAGGGATGGGGCAATCACAACCCCTCTGGGCAAAATCTGTGATTGGGATCAGTTTGGCCAAGATTTCAGCTGTAAGCCAAGTCCCTCAATCCATGGCTGGGCCACCCTCGGGACCTGCAGGGAGTAGCTCCAGGAGGGTCTCACCCAGCCTGGTGGGGTTTGCCTCTCACGTGCCCACATGCTTTTCCCCCCAGGAGTATTGCAGCGGCTGAGGAAGATCTACCACTCCTCCATCAAGCCCCTGGAACACTCCTACAGATACAACGAGCTGAGGCAGCACGAGATCACAGGTAATGCCACGGGCACTGGGGCCTCCGGCACCACCAGGCCCTTGGGATGCAGATAACAGCACAGAGAGCAGATGATGGACAGCCTTGGATAGTGTGTCTTCTTCTGCAGCTTCCCAGGGAACCCGTGAACACGCTGGGCTTAGAGGCCATGCCCTAGTGAACCCAGCAGCAGGAATTTCTGCCTCTGCCTCAGCCCATCTGCTGTCAGGGCCATCTGTGTGGGCTGAGCATTGAGCCCTGCCTGCCTCGGGTCTCCCACCTGCTCAGCATCAATGCCCTGTACCCCTGCCAAGCAGAGATCATGGCCCAATGAAGCAGGCTTGGCAAGGAGGCTCAGGACCTCTCAAGGCTGGGGATGAGCTTCCTGGGGGTGGCTGGAGCTGGCATCCTTCCTGCTGGGTACAGGACACAGCCATGTGGGCAGGGTGTTCCTCAAGCTCCACAGCCTTCACTCATCCTGAGAGTTGGAGTTTCCAGCCCTTGGCAATCTCAGACATGCTGGATGGGGTGAGCAGGTCCCCATGGCCCCTGGCATGGTGTGGGCTGAGCCAGGGCACACATGTGTCTCCTCCAGAAGAGGAAAGTGCAGCCCTGTCCCAAGATGCTCACAAGATACAGGAAGCTCTTGTTACCCAGGAAACACAAGCAGACTCATTTTCCAAGCACAGATGGCTCAAACCCAAGTCCAACTTCCTTGTTCACTGGAGTAATTCTCCTCTGAGTATCTATTCAAGCACAGGAGCCAGGGCTAGATGACTCCCAAGTATCCAGGGGATGCTGGAGTCCCTGCTGCCAGTGTCCCAGGACTTCATGCCCATGTCAGCCTCCTGCCAAGGTCCTGAAGTTGTCCTCCTTGTCCTGCAGCTCTGCCTGCCTCCCCAGGTGTCCAGGCACACACTCCTGGAGCCATGGCCACTCTCCTGGTGAGGCAGGACCAGGATACACCCTCCTCACAGATCTGTCTTTTACAGCTGGCTTTGTTCCACTAGCACTCAGCTGGGCAACCTACTGGGGCACATCCCTGTGGAACAGAACTCCTGCTTTCCAGGCACCCCCCCTGCAACTCCTGACTCTGGGCCAGACATTCTATAAGCTGGCTTGGGCATCTCCCTACCCAGCCAGACCATCTCCAGTGTAGAGCCAGTGGGAAGCACAGGGGAGTTACCCTGTGGGAGGCTGAGGGTCACAATGTGTCCTGATTGTCACCCCATGGTTGCTGGCCTGTCCCCTGGCAACATCCTGACTTCCTCTCCAGGCTGCTCTGGTCTGTATTGGTGATGTTTGGGGCATTGGGGAAGCTGATGGGCTTTAACCCCCACTTTGCTGTTCACAGCCAGAGGATGCTGCCCCCAGCCTCAGTTTCCAGCCCTCAGGATGTCCTACCCTACCCTTAATCCATCCCATGCCCAAGCAGCGACCTCTCTGCTCCCTTTTTGGGAGGAAACAAGTGTTTAAGTGTCCCCCAGGCTCCTGCTGGCTTCCTCCCTCCCAGCTCCTGAAGAAACAACCATTAACCCTGGGTGTTTTCCCAGCCTCTCTCAAACCCAGCTCCTGAGCAGGATCTCCTTGGACAGCAGGTCCTGATGTTCCTCCTGGCCTCAGCTCAACACTCCATGGTCTGTTCCAGCTCACTGTGAGGAGCAGCCACCCCTCAGGCTGACAGTGCCCAGGCCAGGTCCCAGCACCCCCTGCTGTGTCCTACAGGGCACCCTCAAGGTGTTGTGACCCCGGAGCTGGCCACCCACAGCCCCCTCCTGGCCCTCTGGGAAGGGCACAGGGATGCTGCACTGCCTCCAGTCCTTGTCTCAGCTGTGAGACACCGTGGCCATGCTCCCCTCCAAAAGATTTCTACAGACACCAAACTTCTTGAATGATCTCCGAGAGCCCAGCCGTACCCTGGCACACACAGCCCTATCTGGAAACCTACAGTTCAGCAGTTTGCCTTTCATACCCACAGCTCCAGCTTTTCCCAGTCCCTCATTAGCAGTGTAATCAGAGAAACCTGCACATTAGTTACAGGGTTGGCCCAGGGAACCCTCTTGACCTTGGAGGGCAGGTGAGGACACAGTGGAGCTCAGGGAGCTTTCTCAACATTTCCCCTGCACAGTGCCCCCGTCCCGAGCGGGTTCATTCCATCAGTGGTGTCCCTGCAGGCTGGGAGGGGCTCCCAGCTCCCCCTGTGCCCCCTCTCCCTGGTGGGGGGAGGCTGGAGGGCACAGAGCTGCCGGCTCAGCTGGCTGGGAGGAGCAGGACAGCTGGGAGAGCTTTGGGGCAGGCCTGTCATGGAATATGTGTGACCTTTGGAGGTGTAAACCAATATAGAGGGGTGCTGTGGCAAGCACCCTGGCCCCTCCATTACGTGGCAGCCTTCCATTTTGTCTCCCTTTCCATCGACTCCGTTCTCTGCAGTGTAATCCAAAGAGCTCCTCAGCTCCCCACAGCATGTGAAAGCTCCTGTGGAGTCCTGTGGGAGCTGTGGCTGTCACCATCAATTCTGACTTGTTAGGGTGCATCTCAGAAGGCTCCCACACACCCTCTGCTTAAGCCTGGCAGATGCCATTTCCTCCTCCCTGCCTGCCACCCTCCCGCCTCTCTGCTCTGCCATCCCACGTGGATGCAGACATGCTCTGGCTGGGTCCAACTCTGTGCTTGGAGGGACTATCCCTAGCTAAGGGTGAGGGATTCTCCCAGTCCAGCCATAGGAAGCTTGCTGTGAGGTCACACCAGGTTCTGCTGCATGCCGGTGACCCTAATTACTGATGTATGCTAATTAGCAAGTGTCCCTGTGTAGGGAATGACCTCCCAGAAGCATCACCAGCCACAGGGGCTGGGTCCAGTGACCCTATCACCGGGGTTGTCAGGACATTTGCTGGGTTGGCAGCTGTCTAACCCTGGCTTGTTGGGCTCCATGTGCACCCCGGGTGATGCCAGGCAAGGCAATAACCCCGCAGAGCAGGGGTTGGGATGCAGGGCACCCCGAGCCACATCCCCGCCCTGCAGGGCCGACAGGGGTTCAGTGCCTGTCCTGGGAGCGGCAGGTGGCTCCCAGGCTGTAACTCCTTGTCCTCTGCTGGGAATGTGGCCATCAGTTCCCTCCTTGTCCTGGACCACACCCGGACTGCCGCATCCCTCCTCGGACTCACGGTTCCTTTTCTCTCTCCCCGTGTCCCTCGCTAACAGCTTACCCCGGACGCACCCTGGGCTCCTCGGCCACAGGTTGGTATCGCCTGCTCCTGCATGCTGCCGGCACTGCCTCTGCTCTGCGCTGCCCCCGCCCTTCCCGGCCTCCCGGCACCTCCCGGCACCCGCCAGCCCCGCCGGGACAGTCCCAGGGTCCCCAGCCCTTCCAGAGTCCTTCTCCCTAATCCTCCCCTCGCCCAGGCTTCTGACAGTTTTCCCTCTTGGTTTGAGACTGACAGGCAGCATACTCCTCTGGCCAGGGTTTAAAGGCGGTTTTGGTAGTCCTGTGAGAGCGGCAGAGGGAGCTGGGGGGGCTCAGCCTGGAGAAAAGGAGGCTCAGGGGGGACCTTCTCACTCTCAGCTCCCTGACAGGAGGGGACAGGCAGGTAGGGCCCGGCCCACTCCCAGGGAACAGGGACAGGACAAGGAGAGATGGCCTCAAGTTTCACCTGAGGAAAGCTTGGATTGGATATTGGGAAAATTTCTTCAGAGACAGGGCTGCCCAGGGCAGTGATGGGAGTTCCTAAACACAGGGGGATTTAAAAGCCCTGTGGATATGGCACGTGGGGATGTGGTTAGTGGCAGCCTTGGCAGTGCTGCAGGGGCATTTAGAATTGGTGATCTTAAAAGGCTTTTCCAACCCAAACAATTCCATGATTGTATGTGTTGGACCTTTAGGTTGATCTCTCACCCACAGCATGAACTGACAGCTCATCCTGTAGAGGGGATCACCTCCCAGCCTTCACTCTCCTGTGTGCAGAAACTTTCCTGAATGTCCACCCTTGATCCCACAGCAGCTGTCCCAGTAACACGGGCTGGCCCCTGCCCAGCAGCCTCAGCCCCCTCAGAAGCCCGAGCTGGCTCCTCTCCCTGCCTATCCTGCTCAGGGTGTGCTGCCAGGTCCCCCCAGAGGATTAGGAGATGGGAGGCAGTCCAAGAAATGCCAGCCAACACCCAGCCCTTCCCCTGGGCCTGGTGCTCAGCCACAGGAACGGTGTTCCTGCAGGGAAATCCCACCTTCTGTCCCTCCTGTCCTGCTCCACGCTGCCAGACCCTGCCACACCAGGCTCCTTTGGAGGGCTACAGCAGAGCCCTGCCAGTGCCTGGAGAGCCCCTGGCTCCCTGCCGTGCCAGCGTGCCAGCCCTGGAGAGGGCTGTGGTATTTATAGCATATTCTGATAGCTCTCTTATCTCATCTCGGCTTCAGGCGCTCGCACACGTGCTGCCGGGGTGGGCACGGGGGCACACGGGGGAGGCTCGGGCCATCTGTAGCCACGTGGGCTCCTCCCTCTCCCTGTGGGCACACGTGTTGTGAGGGTACTCAGGGATTTGGGAGCTTTGGGAGCAAGGGGTGCCCTGCCAGGGTTGCTGGATCCATGCCGTGGGCGCGTGGCTGGTGGTGTTTGTGGCACAGGGATGGGACAGGAGTCTGGGTGCTGCTGGGAGTGTCCCCAGGTGTTCCAGCCTTCCTGGGTGGCTTGAGGACAAAGAAGACCTTTGTGCCTGTGGCTCAGCTGGAACCAGGGGAGGAAGGAGGTTTTGCTAGGTCCTCTGCTTTGCTCAGGACAGATTTGTACTTAGGGGAGAGGCCACGCCAGGCACATCTGCAGGGCTTGAGGACAAGGGGGGACAAGGTCCTGCCCAGGATTAATCATAGAATCATGGAATGATTTGGGTTGGAAAAGACCTTAAATCCCACCCAGTTCCACTTCCTGCCATGGGCAGGGACACCTTCCACTATCCCAGATGGCCATCCAACCTGGCCTTGGACACTTCCAGGGATCCAGGAGCAGCCACAGCTGCTCTGGGCACCCTGGGCCAGGGCCTCCCCACCCTCACAGGGAACAATTCCTGCCTAAATCCCATCTAACCCTACCCTCTCTCAGTGTGAGGCCATTTCCCTGTGTGTCGCTCCAGACCTTCATCCAAAGTCCATCTCCAGCTCTCTTGGATCACCTTTAGTCACTGGAAGGGGCTCTAAGTTCTCTCCAGAGCTGTCCCTTCACCCCAGAGCAGCAGCACTTCCAACCAAGGGCAGTCTGGCACTGCCACGTGGCAAAACCTCACAGAAAGCCACTACTCTAGAAAAGAAAACTACTTGGACATCCAAACTGCTCCTATGCCCGGAGCTGAGCACCCCAAGCAGACGAGGCTCTGCGGAGGGATGAGCTTGAGGCTCGTCTGAGCTTGAGCTGGGAGCGAGCAGCCACAGGGTGGCTGGAGAGAGCCGCAGTGATGGAGCTGCCGCCAGCCCCGCCCGGCCGCCGCCGAGCTCCGGCTCTTTCTCGCTGTCCGAACCATCAAGCTCCCCGAATCGCTGCTGACAGACATGGCACGGGGACACAGCAGGGACAGATGCCAGGCCAGCACCCTCCCGGGTGGGAGATGCTCCCTCTCTCCCAGCCTCTGGGCAAGCAGCAGGGAATCCATACCCGGCCTCATCCTTGCAGCTGCTGCATTTCCTGCGGAGTTGTGAGTGCCTGGCAGTGCCCACGCAGCCCGTGGGGGGCAGAGAGGTGCTCGAGGGGCTGTGGGTGGCCAGGCAGGGGGGCTGCCCACGTCACTGCCTGCCTTGGCTCCGTGGAGCAGAGAGGGAGATGTGCAGTGCCCACATTCACAGTCACACCTGGCCAGGGATGTGTTATGAAAGAGCACACAGGGATCCACCCCAAACTTCTGGCACAACATCACAGGGATAATAGTAATAATAACAACCATCCATAACCTAATTAAAGCTGGCAAGAGAGCAGAGCAGCGGCGACAGAGCGGCAGAGGAATGATTAATAATGAGAGTCCAAGGTTTCAACACTTGTTTTGGTCCCATGTGAGAAGACAAGGCAGGATTCCTGCAGCTGCCAGGCAGGGAGTGAGGTGCAGGAAGAGCCATGCATCCCCTGCTTCAGAAGTGCTGCCCTGCTTTGTGAGGGAGGGCTGAGCTGTATGGATGCAGCAGTGCCTCATGGAGAGACGTCCCCACCCCATTCCCTTCCCCAGAGATGACATGGTGAGCCTGTGACGGGCAAATACAGCAGGAGGAGCCTGGAATGTTCTCCCCAGCCCCTGCTCCCAGCGCCAGATGGGTTCAGTGTGAAGCTGCCATGCAGTGCACTCCAGGAGGGGAGCAGGAGCTCAGCACCATGGGGGCTTTGTGTCTTCCCCAGCTTGGAGATGGATCCCTGGCCTGCTGGAAAGCTGCTGGCTCCTGCATGGGTGGCAGCCATGGAGCACCAGAGGCTCTCAGCTACCTCATGGAAAATAGTTCTGCCTTAGGCATGAGGCTGAAGAGAAGGTGACAAGGGCAGCACAGCTTGCCCAGGGCATCTCCTTGCCCTGGGCCATGGGGGAAGGCCCTGCTCCATTTGAGATGGCAGCTCCCAGCTCCTCTGGTGTCACCCAGCCCCTGGGTGAACTCCTGCTAGCAACAACGGGATGGACCCTCTCTCACCCTGAGCATAGAATGGGATTGGTTTTCACCAACAGGAACTCACCCACTTTTACTTCCATTCTTGTCCTGTTTCAGACTCACAGGCTCCCGTGTGTCCTGGGCACAGCTTGAGGGCTGGCATTAGGCCCTGGGCTCCTCTGGCTCCACTGGCTGCCTGCCTGGGGTCCTGGGGGCTGGGGGGTCGAGCACTGTGGGCACAAGCTGATTGCATGAGTCCTGTTTGAGCAGGGATTGCTCCTGGGGGTGCTGGCTGTGTGTGTCCAGGGCCCTCTGTGCATGGGGACAGGTCACCATCCTCATGGAGCAAACTGTGTCACTTGAAGAATGTAGGATGGGGACTATAGTTCACCCTCCTCTCGCCTCTCCCCAAGCCCAAAGCGGGGCTCTTTGCCCTCCCCAATCCCGCCGGAGCCTCACACGCAGCTCACACGCAGGCAGTGCCCTCCTGCTGGGCCCGAGGGCCGGGAGGCACGGCCCGGGGGCAGCTCCCTGCCAGGGCATGGTGGAAAGGCTTGCAGGCAGCTGGCTCCAGGCTCGCACCGCGCTTTCCAAGCCCTGCTCCCCATCCCACGGCAGCTCCCTCTGCCCTCCCGGCTGCGGCACGGCTCCTCCTCGGCACGTCCCGTGCTTTGCGGCGGCTGCCTTCAAACAACACCCCCACCCCGCAGCCAGCCCCAAACTCACCCGGCTAAACCAGAAACAAACCGAGACAAGGCTTAAAAGACCTTCCAGTCCTCCGTAGTGTAAGAAGGGCTAAACCTCGGGGAAGGTGAGGCAGCGAGGTGGGCTGTGCCGCAGAGCACGGGGCCGTCCCGCTCCCGCAGCCGGCGGGGCTGTGCCTTGGCTGGCGAATGGCTGCTGGGCCCGAGGGCGGCTGTTTCCCCGGCAGCAGCACCGCGCTCTCGGATGGGATGCTCGTTACAGCCGGGAGTTAATGGCACGGCGGCGACGGCTATTGTTCCTTCACTTCCTCTTGTTATTTCCCCTCTCCGCAGATGGGGAGATCACTTCCAAGCCTATGGTGCTATTCCTGGGACCGTGGAGCGTCGGCAAATCCTCCATGATAAACTACCTCCTGGGGCTGGACAACACTCCCTACCAGCTCTACACAGGTACCACACTCACTGCTTTTCCCGGGGGTGCCGACACCCGCATTTCCATGTCTGTGCAGTCAGCAATTCCCAACCGTGTGTCTTTGATCCCTCGTTCCAGCAGGGAGGTTGGGATCTTCTCTGTGCCACCCGGCTGCGGGGCCATGTGGAGGTGCCCATCACAGCCTGTCCACCCTTCCAGGGGTGGAGGAGAGCATCTCTCCCACAACATCCACATCCTGAAGCACAGGGCTCACAACTCCCAACCCCAACCACGTGAACAGCAGTCATGTCAAAAGGGCAACTCACCTTTCTCTTCTCCCCATCCCTCCTCACATGCAGCCAGCTAATTCACCCTCCCAGGACAAAAGCCATTCCCCTTTCTTCCTGCCTGCTCCCATGGATGTCATCTCACAGCTCAGGGCAGATGTCCATGGCCAGATCAGTGCTGTGGTAATGAGGGCTCCCAGGAGATGGTTCTCCATGACACCTTGTGCAGTCAGGCCACTTTTGGAGAAACCAGTCCCCACAGAAAACAACCCTACTGACGCCTTCTCAAGAAGTCTGGGGAGGAATTTCATGCTGCTTGCCTTGCCCCTGCATCTCTTGAGCAGCGCAAAATGCCCCCACAATGCTCCCAGTCTCAGGCCAGGCCCATTGTGTCCACAGCCTGGCACGGATTTCATGCCTCTGCTGCTCCTCTCATTGCTGTGCAGGGGCAGAGCCCACCACCTCTGAGTTCACTGTCATCATGCACGGCCCCAAGCTGAAGACCATCGAGGGCATCGTGATGGCTGCTGACAGCGCCCGCTCCTTCTCGCCCCTGGAGAAGTTTGGGCAGAACTTCTTGGAGAAGCTGATCGGCATTGAGGTCCCCCACAAACTGCTGGAGCGGGTCACCTTCGTGGACACACCAGGCATCATCGAAAACCGCAAGCAGCAAGAAAGAGGTAGGGGTTCACTGGGTTCATCTAAAGGACCCCAGAAAAGGTGCCATGATGCTCTGAGGTGACAAAGGTGGCTGAAGCACAATGGAGAAGAGTCTTGACACAACACAGGCCAGTGGTGGAGTCACCATCCCTTAGGGGGATTTAAAAGATGTATGGATGTGGCACTTGGGGACATGGTGGCCATGGCAGTGCTGGGGGAATGGTTGGACTCAATGACCTTAGAGGACTTTCCCAACCATAATGATTCTCTGATCCTGTGATTTGATATCTGCTCACAGGAACAGCAGGAACCTGTGGTCAGCATCAGGGAGGAGAAAGGTTTGGAGATAAGGGTGAGAGAGACAGGCAGTCACAGGCCCAGACACCCAGGGATGGCTTTTCATACCAGGAAGCTCCAAAGTGCTTTTAGCGTGTGAGAAAGAGGTTCTAGGCTTCAGGGGAAGTCCGCTGTGCCTCACAACCCATGCAACCCAAATGGGGATTGGGGCACAGTGGGCTCACGGTTTATCAATCCCTTGATGAAGGGACTGATCCTGCATTGGATTTCCCTCTTTCCTCAAGGTTACCCATTCAACGACGTGTGCCAATGGTTCATTGATAGAGCCGATCTCATCTTTGTTGTCTTTGACCCCACAAAGCTGGACGTGGGCTTGGAGCTGGAGATGCTGTTTCGCCAGCTGAAGGGCCGCGAGTCTCAGATCCGAATCATCCTGAACAAAGCTGATAGCCTGGCTACCCAGGAGCTGATGAGAGTCTACGGCGCCTTGTTCTGGAGCCTGGCTCCTCTCATCAACGTCACAGAGCCGCCCAGGGTGTATGTCAGCTCCTTCTGGCCCCATGACTACCACCCAGAAACCCACAGAGACCTGTTCCTCAAAGAAGAGATATCGCTCCTGGAAGATCTCAACCAGGTGATCGAGAACAGGATGGAAAACAAGATTGCCTTCATCCGCCAGCACGCCATCCGGGTGCGCATCCACGCCCTGCTGGTCGATCGCTATCTACAGACCTACAAGGACAAAATGACCTTCTTTAGCGATGGGGAACTGGTGTTCAGGGACATTGTGGAAGATCCTGACAGGTTCTATATTTTTAAGTCCATTCTGGCAAAGACCAATGTCAGCAAATTTGACCTCCCCAACCGCGAGGCTTACAAGGACTTCTTTGGCATCAACCCCATCACCAGTTTTAAGCTGCTATCTCAGCAGTGTTCCTACATGGGAGGGTGTTTCCTAGAGAAGATCGAGAAGGCCATCACCCGTGAGCTTCCCGATCTCTTGGGAAGCATCGGCTTGGGGAAGAAGCCCAATGTCCTCTCCTGCGATGTCACTGGCTGTGGCGAAACCCCAAAGAATCGCTACAGGAAGCCCTAAGGTGACCCACAACCCAATTGTCCACATGTTCCTACTGGTGAATGAGCTTATGTCTTATCTGTCCAAGAAGCCGTGGTTTGTTAACCCTTTGAGTGCCGCGCTGGCAAAGGCTACCGTACGATGAGGACTTTGAGTCATTGACATCGATGGCAGGGGAAGATGGGTGGGCATAAGGAAGAGAATAAAAACTGTGAATTCCTGACATTTTATCTTTGTTCTTTCAAGTAGAAGGCAATGTTTAAGCTGTAAGTATGAGCAATGCATGGGCAGGACTGCAGCTGCTTTTCCACTGGTGCCAAGAGTGCATGAAGAGGAATTTCAACCTCTGCATCCCGAAAGCCATGAGGGAGTGAGAACGAGGGCATGGCGTGAGAGCACAGGGGAAAGCAGTGACACACTAACCCAGGCACCACCAGGAGCGCTGGTCAAGGAAAGAGAGGCCATGTCCCAGCTGTTTTTTTCAGGCACAAACCTGCTACAAACCTCAGCAAATATTGATCTTCTTTTTATTTCCAAGACCTGGTCACCTGGTGAGTTCTGTTTTCACTTGACAGCTCAGTTCATCTCAGCTCAGTTCATCTTCTGCAGCCTTTATGTGGGTGTTTGACTTAAGAAGGAGCATTTGCAGGGGCGTTTGTAGCTCCAGACAGGCAGCTGTGATGGGATTTGCAAGTCCACGGCAGAGGAAGAAACGGGGTGGAAAGGAATAGCCAGCACTGACTGAGCTGTGCTGGAGGAGGAGGGCCAGCACCCCACAAGGAGATGTGAGCAGGGTTTCTTTCCCTGGACCAGCACAGAAGAAGGCACTTCATACCTATGTGTGTCATTAACCTCAGAACCCATGTTAGCAAATCTTGTCTGTGGACCAGCAGGGCTCCAAGGGTGAGGGTTTGGCAGTTTGTTCAAGTCCATGTTGCTCTTTGCTCAGTCAGCCCTCCGTGTTTTTGTGCTCCGTGGAAGGAGGCAGGAAGGGGGGTCATGAGCTGTGAAGTTAAAAAGGTCACATCCCTTTTGCCCCCCTGCTGATCTGTCCTCCCCAGGACAGTCCAGGCAGGTTTCTGGGGCTTGCTTTCCAAACTCCTCCCTTTTTAGCCATTTGTTGGCTTGTCTCTGAGCATCGGTGCTCAGTCCTGAAGGAGTATTGCTTTGGAAGCACCTGAGCAGGGTGAGGTTCCCCATGGACAGCTGACCTTGAAACTTGGCCCTCATGGGCAGCATCGCTGTCTGCCAAGCTGAGCCCAAACCAACCAGGAGATAAATGTTGTCCTGGATGGAAAACTGGCACCTTCAAGCCCACCAAGGATCTGCTGAAAGTCCTTCCTCCTGCCAAACACCCACAGCAAGCGCTGCTCTCCAGGAAGCCTCTGGAGAAAAGGGACTTACCTTTAACAGAACAAGAGGACATGGAGGTGCTGGCTGAAGCAAGAAAAAGGCAAAAGGAATGGAAGAGGGAAAGAGAAAGCTGGGAATGGAAAGCTGTGTTGTGATGGAGAGGGTGTGAAGGGCATCTCCACATGTGCAACAGGATGTGAGCTATGGCAGGAGTCCTGGGAGAGCTCCATGTCCCCCAGGCACTGCAATGAAGAGGTCCCCTTGAGTCCAGGTGAGTTTGAGGGGATGCTGCTGCAGGGACTTGAATGTTCCTGGCCTCTGCTTCAAGGTAGGACTTGGCATTTGAACTCATGAAGCTGAGACTGAAATCTACATCCAAGCACAGGGCAGGCCATGGTTCAGGAAGAGGGATTTTACCTGCAGTGCAGAGGGAGCAGAGGTGCAAGGGAAGGCAAGCAGTGTCAGAGAGAGCAGCAGCCAGAGCAGTCTGGAGAGAAGGGATGTGCTTGTGAGTACTGTGAGGTCTCAAACCTGCCCCAGTGCTGCTGCCCCTCTGCTGTCTTTCCTTCTTTCTTGTCCATGATCCCATTGCTCATCAGTTTTTCTCTCCTCTGTCAGACTGGTCTGCATGGTTTTAATAGCTAATGGAATAGAACCACCAACAGAAACTGGCTGATGTTGTCACTGTTTCTGCTGTCACACTGTGTGTCACTATCATGGAAAGCAAAGACCTTTAAACATTTCTGTTTGCAAGCACTGTATTGCACCATCTCTTTCCTTGTTTCTCTATCCCCCTGAAGCCCATGGAGTACCCAGGGAAAGGTCCCCTGTCCCACAAGGAGTATTGACGTTGAAGGCACTGTTACTCTGCTCTCAGGCCATTCCCATCGTTCTCCCCACCCTTTCTCTGGTTTCCTTTTATCTTGCTTTATTTTCCAGCCCTCATCGCCTCCTCTCGTCCCTTCCTCTGCCCTGCAGCACCTGCACACCCCGTGCAAAGCCTTGGTGCCTGTGTGCTGGATGGGGCTCCCCCATGACAGCCAAAGCCCTTTTCCCCCCGATATGGTTTGTTTGGGTTTTCCTTCCAAAGCCATGGCATTGGTGGTCTGTTCCCTGCTCCCTGTGACACACACTGACCCAGCTCCGTGCTGCCTCAGGGAGATGCTGCCACTGAGATGCCTCCTCTCCCATGGATCCAAGTGGCTGTCAGTCCCAAAAGGATTGCAGTTCCCAGCCCAGTTCTCACTGAGCTTTCTTAGGAGACCTCTGAGAATCTTGGAGTGGAAAAATGGGGAGGAGGGAGACATTTTCATTCTGCTGAGAAACCCCAACACCCCCAGCATTTGGGGGGTGAACATCTCGCCCAAGAGCTTTGTGCGAGGGAGGGAGCTGGGACACAGGTCCTGTAGATGCCCATGATCATGTGCATTGGGATAAAACTCTCAGCTTGAACATCAGCCTGTCTAATAAAACCTGGTATTTTCCAAACACACTCCCTGGAGATGCTTGTTTTGTTTCTTCTCCTGGTGTGGGAGAGTGCTGGGACTGGGGTGGCTGAGGGGGTGCAGCTGCAGGGAGCAAGGCAGGAACTCCCATCTCCTTCCCTGCACCCTGGCTTTGGCCTCTGTCCCTTGCACAGGACCTGCCAGCCATGCCTGACTCATTTGGCCGCTTTTCCAACCTGTCTCCTTGTGCCATAGGCTTAACAGGCAAAGTGAACCCCAACTCCCTTGCTTTGTGCCTCAGGGCAGTGTGATCCTCCCTGGTGAGCCAGATCCCACCTGCCTCAGCAGAGGTTGTCTGGGCACCATGGCAGAAGGCAGGAGCCAGGGACCACGGAGGAGAACCCAGGACTGGGGATCACAGCAGAGGGCAGGGGGTCAGGGACCATGGAGTAAAGAGGGGGGTTTGTCCTCCTCCATGGGGGAGGACACTGAGTTGGGACTATGGAGGAGGGCAGGGATTTGGGGACATGGAGGAGGGTGGGAATGGAGTGCCATAGAGGAGGACAGGGGTTGGGGACCATGGAGGAGGACAAAGGGGTGGGGGACACAGCGTACAGCAGGGGCTCTCAGGAACCACTCGGCGAGGAGGAGGTACCTTCCCACCAGCGACTGGGCCTCATGCAAACTGCTCATTATAACCCTATTCCCAGCCTGTCTGTCTGTCTTTCTTTCCAACTATCTGTCTCACTCACTAATCAAAGAAGATTGTTCCAAGAAAGCTGGAAGAAGAGAAGGAATGTCTCATTTGGCTGTGGCTTCCTTTGGAAAGTCTGGAAAAACTGTGGCATCTCGACGTGCATGAAGGTCTGCCTGGCAAGGAGCACATTTTCCTTCCAAAGCTGCTGTAAAGATGTGAATCATGAGCCGGTAACGCTCCTGGCAGTGTGAACCCCAATTCCACTGAGACATGGTGCTGGCAGCAGCTCTGCTGTATCTCTTGGACGGAAAAGACAAACATTTATCATAGTGACATTGCTGGGGAAGAGCTGCCGGTGCTGCCGAGAGCCTGGCGGCGGCTGGATCCTGCCAGCACCCAGGGTGCTCCCATCAAGTTTTCCAAAGGTTTCCCGAAGTTCCTCACACACCCAGGGGTTTACAGTCCCTTTTGGTTGTCCTCCACCACCTCAGCCCCTCGGTGGCATCTCTTGCAGGCATGAAAATATCCTGCATCCAATTATCAGAAAAAGAATAAAAGCTTTTGGAAAGGTCTGCTGGGAGTGGGGGGGAGCCCTGGTGCTCAGCCTGCTGCACGGTGGAGGCCCCCACCCAGGCTGTGTTCTGCTGCTCACATGCATTCAATGCTGGGGCCAAACTCCTTCCAAACCTTGCCCCACAAAACTCCCTGTGCTGCAATTGCATGACCCCAGTGGCTGTGACATGTTTATGAAGCCACTCACTCCCTGCTCAGGAGGTCCCAAAAATCTGCCCACCTGGCTGTCCACCACAGAGCTGGGGCTGTCACTCTCCCTGCTGGGAGCAGATGCCTGACTGGTTCAAGCTGCCATTTACAGCTCCTGGAGCAAACAATGCACCCCTGCCATGTAAGTCCCTCCTTTTTTGGGTCTGTGGAACTCCATGCAGCCCCAAGAGCACTCTGGCTTGCAGAGACCCCAACCCTCTGGCATCCCTCCCAGGACAGGGTCTAGACTCACACTCTAGGCTTGGAGTTGGAAGAGTTTTGGCATTAGGTGTGGATGTGCAGCGTGTGGATTCAGGACATGTTGGACAGACACCTCGCCTCAAACCAGAGCACTGCTGTCAGTTTGTGTCTGTGGAGAACCCCAAAATCAACACATTTTGCCCAAGATGTGTAGGACACTGAACCAGGAGGGCAGGTAAAGCCAGGTCCTGAAGACTGTGCAGGGGCTTTGGGAGCACTTCCTTCAGCTGACACCAATGGAATCACAGGTTGGAGAAGCCATCTAAGATCATCAAATCCAGCTGTCAATCCTGAACTGCCAAGGCCACCACGAAACCATGTGCTACATCCCCACATCTCCATGGGAGGAGGATTTGCAGGCTGCAAAGGGGTTCAGACCCAGAACTGGGGTTTGCATGTAGCATTGGTGTTTCCTAGAGGAGCCAGAGTGAAGCAAGGGGAGGAAGCTGCTTCTGGAGCTGTCTGCCTTGGGAAGAGGAATGTCCAAAAGGACTGTCTGCTTGAGGGAGATGGAAAAAGCCTGGATATTGGCCCCAAGGGATCACCACTTGCTTTAGTACACTTACATCATATTCAGGGCAAGCATCCGAGGAGCCAGGGCAGCCTGGAGCCCTGGGAAGGGGATTTTCACTCCATGAGTTGTTCAGCATATGTTACCCCTGAAAAACTGGGGGGTGATGGGTGGTGGACTAGGGCCTGGGGGTACCTTTAAGAAGAGCAGAAGTTGGAGAGATGACAGAGTGCTCACGCACTGCTGTCCCTGGCCAGGAGCTGCTGCAGCCCAGGCAGCAACTTGGTGCCACATCACAGTGAATTCCCAGCAGTTATTTTATGGATGCCCAGCACGGGCTGGAGCATTCGGCTGCTCCTTCTCTAACACATTCATTAGTGGTCATTTAATTACAGGATGAAAAGACAAGCTGTTCCAAAATCCTCGTGTACCTGTGCAAAACATGCAATGAGCAATTAGTGCTGCTAATGAGAGAGGGAGTCACGGTATCCACAACAGGAGATATCCATCAGCATCCCGGCAAACCTGCAACGCACCCTAACCCACATGGACTGCTCTGATCTGGAATTATCCCAGTAGCCTTTTGGGGCAGAGGGAGGGAAAATGGAATGTGGGTGAGATGGAGGCAAGTGGCCAATTCCTACTTATGGGAGAAACAAGAGGTGTCCAAAATCACCTGTATTCCCATCAAAGGCTGTTGCTGGGAATGGGAAGGAGGTGCTGGTGCCACCACCGCTCCAGCTCCGGATCAAAATTCAGCAGCACAGGTAGAGCCCTTGCTTCCTGGTGACTTTCCAGTGCCATTGGCTTGGGGATGGGAGCTGGTGGGGCTGAACATGCAAGCTGAACACTCCCAGGGCAGGGAATGTTGCCGGCTGCTTCCCGGTAGCTGTGATTAATTGTTGTTAATATTGAATTCAGCACTTCTATGAAGGACGCAGAAGTGCTTAGGCAGAGGCCCAGCTCCCATCCTACCTATCATTAAAAAACATTGCAATTAAGCTCTACTGGAAGGAAATACAAGTAAACGCATCCTCTGTAAGTGGCTACAGCTTTCCACAGACATCTGTGTCCCCTGTTTCCTCTTCGGCTGGCCAAGCTGCTTCTGTTTTCCCTCTTCCCATGAACCATACATTGCTTTTTCTTCTTAATCCTGCCCACAGCTCCCAAAGGCGAGGGCTGGAGAGGGGAGGAAAGGAGCCCCAGCTGCCTCTGACCCATTGCCACCGGTGGAAAGTTCGTGTCAGCTGCAGCTGCAGCTCCACCCTGGCCAAAATCAGGGCTCTGCTCTGGGTATCTGCTCACCTAGGTGGATCCTGATGCTCTCTTTGGTCCTCTCCGTGGGCAGAAATCCAAATGCTTCTGCAAGAGGAAGGGGTGCTACTGCCCCAATACAAAGCATTTAACAAATTATTTCCACTTTGCAACAGATCTGGATGGGATTTTCAGCAGCTGAGACCTGCTCCTGCTTAGGTCAGAGATGACAGACTCACCAAAATGCTCCAGGAGAACCAACCCGGCTTCCAACCCTGCAGGGCCTGGCACAGCTCGAGCTCTGTGGCAGAGCTGGGCCAACAAGCACAGTCATGGCAAAGCTGAACAGGCTGGGGGGTTATTGCATCCCAGGACAGAGTTTTCCCATGGCATTGTCCCCCTGGTTTACTCCAGCTGTGGTTTTTCACCTGGAAAAGGATGAGGCAGGATGTCAGAGGTGGGACATGGGGGAGGTGGTGAAGAGTCAGCCTGAGGACACCGAGAGGAACCGTGGTGGTGGAGCCTGAAGGGACAACATCTTCTGCCTCTCCCCAGCAACCAACAATGGGACTGTGGTGGGGCCAGAAGTTCAGGGAATGCCAGGAGAGGCAGCTGGGAGTGACAGCAACATACAGCCAGGCTTGCCAGGTCATTGTGTGGCCAGAGTCCCCGTCGGGTCCTTAAAGCCCTCAAAAAAAAACAAGGTAATACTTAGGGCAAAGGAGTTGGAGATAAAAAGGGACATCAAGATAAAAATAAACCTGGTGTCAAGGACTATACCAGTGCCAGGAATACTACACTGCAAATTTTGGACCTGGGGGGAGAAAGACCAAGTGAAAAGTCTGAGTGCCAAGCTGGCTCTCCAGAGCCACAAAGGATGCTGGCAGAATCACAGAGGGTCAGGATGGATGTGCAGGGCAGAGGAGCACCAGGTGTGCCTAAATTTGGGCAGATTTGGGGCTCTGGTGGCCGCAGGGCCTGGCCAGCTGCAGGTCTGGGATGCAGTCTGAGGACTGTGGGTGCTGAGTGGGAAAGAGCAGTGACAACAGTGCCCACAGCAGACTGTGGCTCTGGCCACATCCCTGGGCTCTGCTGATGCAGCTGAGGAGAGAAAGGTTTTGCTGGGATCATGGTGCTGATGAACACAGGGTTTTTCCCCTGTTGCTTGCAAACATCGTCATCATGTATATAAACACAAAATGCCAAAATGTGAGTCAGCCCAATGGCAGTTTGGCTCCTGCACCAACAGCCTGATAAATGGTGGAACCAGAGCTTGCAGAGGGGATTTGTCCCTGTTTCAGGGGTTTCAAGAAGTTGTTTCATGACAGGTACAATATACTCCCAAGAAAGAAAAGAAAAAAAATCAAAATTAAAAAAAATATATAAAACAGGGTGTTTTATCCCAATTAGTCGCTCTCTATTGATGAGGGGAAACATTTCACTCTCAGGTAGTGGCCAAACATACTTTTTTTAGAGAGCAAAGAAATGCAGACAGTATTTGCATGTGAGCCATAGATTCAATTTTTATGAAGGTGGGGTTTTTTAATATTTGCTGAATAAGTGGCCCAGTGCTGTGATCCAGCATAACAAAAGGTCCTATTCACACAAGGAAGCAGATCTAAGACCACCTCATGAATCTTAATTCCTAAATTTCTCAGGGTGTTTTTCAAACATAAAGGATCCCAATGAGCCGATTATGCAGACTTTGATATAATGACTTTTTTAATTAAAATGCTATAGTTTAAACTCTGCCCTGTAAACAGTCTGGCCTTCATTTCTATCTCCAGGTGTCAATAATCCCATGAGGGTCAGCAAAACCAACCACAGATATAAAGTTGAGTGTGTGTGAAAAGTGTCTGCAGGACTGAGGCCAGCGATTACAAAACAGTTTAAACTATAATCCTCCATTTTCATTCGTTTCTTGAGAAACTTCTGCTGTGGGCTTGAAATCCTTCCTGTTTTGTTGAGCCAAAGGTGATTTTTCTCCCCAGCAGTCTGAGCACAAACCTTCCTGCTGGTTTTATGTTGTCAGGCTTCAAAAATCACATTTCCCACTAAGGACATTCTGCCCTTTTCACTGAGAGAGCTTGACATTGACATCTATCGTGTAAACAAAGCTAATTAAAGACAGTTATTACTTGCTAGACATAAAAGTCTTCCAGCCCCACAGTCCAGTAGATTTGGCTGCTTTTGGCAAGTGAAGCTTTGTGCTCTCCCTATTCTGCAGAAACACTGAATACATTTCCAGCCTAAGAGGTTTCTTCAGCCCTGTATCTCTTTATTTTCTGAAAGATCTGAGGCCTATAAAAGGGGCTTCTTTCAGTCCACGGTGTTTGCCACATCTTTGCCTTGAGATGCAGGAGGAGGATGGAGCAGCCCAGACCATCCCTGCTGTCAGCCCCACGCTGCTGCAGCACCCACAGGAGCTGGGAGCATCCTTCATTCCTGTGTGTTCATTTTTCAGCCTAATATACAATTTAATAAGACCTCACCCCCAAAATTTTACATCTGCATCCTCTCCTAGGACACTGAAGAGTGCAGAGGTGGTGGGCTCCAGGCAGTGCCCACCTGAAGCTCTGTTCTGTTGGAGAAAGAAACATCCTTTCACTAAGAGAGAGAACATCCTCTCACTAAGCTGTCATTGCTGTGTGTTGCCTTTTTGGGGGGAAATGAAGGCAGCAACTCCGTGTTGCTGAAGTTTCTGTGGTTAGAGAAGCACAACTGCTCATGTAGGGACAGAGGTGGGCTGTGGGCTGGTTTGCACTCAGGCTGAGGTTAGGAAGATCATAATCTCCCCAAGAGCCCTGCCCACATTTCTGGCTTGGTAGATGGAATTTGAAGCTGTAGTGAAGTGATGGACTTGGTGCCTCCTGGTCTGAGCAGTACAGCTAGAGGGGTGAGACAGGGCAGGAGGAAAAATCAGGCAGGAGTCCATACACCTCCACTCAAAGTGTCTCTAAAGCAGTCCATGGGACTCCACTGTGAACTGAATGAAATGAGAAAAGGAAGCAAGAGATCCAGATGAAGGGCAAATTCTTCATTAAGAGACAAAATGGTTCGAATAAAAAAAAGTCAAACATGGCAATAGTTGAGTTATAATAGAATGAGACTTAATGAAAACGTGAAATTACAACTGTGAAAGGGGAATAGAATATTTTCCCTGCTTTTCAACAGAGACAAAGCTGAGGAAGGAATGGAAACAAGGATGGTAAAAGAGGATAAATGAGCAGACAGGAAAAAGCCACTTAGCACAATCAATCTGCTTCTCAGTCCCCATTTTCCTGGTGCATGGCTGGAGCCTTTTCTCTTTCTCTGGCCACATCTCTGCCTCCTGAAATCATTGCAAAAGTGTGGAAAATCCTTCAGCTGAAGATGGTGGGATACCTTACTTTAATATTTTCAGCCAGGCTTCAGCTTCGTAGCTTATTCAGGAACAGGTTCTCCAGCTACCCAGGAATTTAACATTAATAGCTGAGATGTTTTGACTGAACACATTAGTCACACAATGGGATTGTTTGGTTGGTTTTTTGTTTGGACTGAAGAAATATTGAGAGGCAATTTCAACTCCTGCTTTTGCTTTCCAAGTGTTCTGGAAATTAATTTCCCAAATAAATAGACAAGATGTGGGACAGTTTTAGGCATGATATCACACATATCACCATGGTCTGTACCGAATTCCCTTTGGTGAATAACTCATCTCTCTGAATCTACCAAGCAACCTCTGAGCAGTTCTAACACATACAAATCTTTCAGAGCTTCTGGAAGCTGCAGTGTGGAGGAAACCTTTGGTAGGAATTTGCTGGAAAGCCTGTCATGGGATTTTCCCTGCCTGTTCCACTGAGAGTTTAACGTGTGCCACAAAGCAGGGGGGTGTGAATTTTGCTTGTTGATGGTGACTGTCAGTTCTCCCATTCACCCAGCTCAAGGAGATTCCCGGTTTAGAAAAGGATTAGGGGCCCATTCCTAAATCCTGGTAACACTTAGCCAATAAATGTTGGATTGCAGCATTTCTCCCTCTGTGACCTTTCACTGTGTTCCATGTGCCACCTTGTCCTGCTCCCCAGCTCCCACTTTCAACAAACATTTGCTGTGTTTTCAGTTCTCACCACTATTCCCCTTCCCCTGTGAAAGCAAGAATTCCCTCTTTCCTCTGTCAAAGGGTATTAATGTACTTGCCTCATCCACAACCAGCAGGACCCAGTCCTGAGTGACTTCACACTTTATTTCCACAGTACACTGCAATTGTCAGGGCAGCACCACGGGTAAAAATGCCTGGAGGATGTAATAACCACCTCTGCCCAAGTGTTATGTTTTAGTGGTCTCAGCAACATTTTCTTCCCATTTTGTTTCCTTTGGAAACAGAACAAGGCACATGGCACAAACATACATTCATGCTCAGTTTTAAATATGACTTTTGGGAAGGTGTTTGCTTTCACATTCAACCTGGTCTAGTGGAAGGTGTCCCTGCCACAGGAGGGGGTTGGAACGAGATGATCTTTAAAGTCCCTTCTGACCCAAATAATTCCATGATTGTTTGATTTAATAAATTGCCCTGTACGAATTTTTCTTGTTTTATCCAAGTCTCAATCCTACCACCACAACAATAAATGGAAGTAACGGCTGGTTCTTGTGTTTGTAGACAGAAGTGAACTTTTTCCAAGCTTGAGAACAAGCTACAAGCTATTTTCTATACAAATGTGTGTAGAAATTGTCTTAAATACCAACTAAAAACTGATATAATAATTTCTCAATGCCTTCCACTTCATACTTGTCACATCATTGCTAAGCTGCTGAGATATATCTGCTCCACTGAAGGAGTGAAGGTCACGTTTCTTTCTGGATGTCACCAGAATTGCAGCCACACAATTAGGTATAGGTGAGAAGAATGTTCACTTCAACCCTTTTTGGGGAAAAAAAGCGCACCAGAAATCCAGTATTACTGAATTTGGTTATTTTTTAAAAAACATTGGCAGAATAAGAGATTTGTGGCTAAAATAGAGCCAGGGAAAGAGCAAGTGAATCTATTCAGGGATGCAGTTGGGAACACTCTGCTTGGCTCGGACAGCGATGGCTCTCACCAGATCCATTCCCAGCTCGGCCGTGCTCGGGGTCACCTTTCCATCGCGGATCAACCAAGACGAGGGATCAGGTCACAAAAATGCCCCAGCAATTCTCTTCTTCCCAGAAATCTAAATTTAAAAAGGGCCTGGTGCACACATAGCAAATGTTTCACAAAGTTTTACGTTGTGTAATTGCTCGTGGCATATGCAATTCCTTAGCTGGGGTTTTCTGCGGATTTGCAGAAGGTATTCCTCCCAAACCTGCAGTGTCTGCACGAGGTGACTGCATAATCCTGTAATTACACCTGTAAATCCTCACCCCCACCTCTTTTCAACTGAATAATCCAAAACACTAAATATAAAACATGTTTCAATTTGCAACTGCATCGTTGCAAAAATCTCAAAATGGTGGAATTGTGTGTTGTAACCTTCATACCCATTGCAGAAATGACAAATTTTTTAAATATCTAGTTTCCTCCATAGTACTGCAGGAAAATCCTGTGCCAAGGATCACATCTCATCTTCCCATGGTTTGAAAGCAGTTACTGATTTTTGTCTGCCCATTGGAATGGTTTTCCTTATGGAAAATAGAGCCAGTTCAGACACGTTTAAATGGAAGCACCAGAAACAGCAGTTTGCCTGCACCAGGAAGAACATGACACCATCCTGCAGCATGCAGGAAAGGAAAACCAGGAGCACCCATGGGAAGGAGGCACCCCAGTGCTGCTTTACAATGGGAGTCCTCTTGTAGGATGCCATAAATCACAGATGCTCATTTGCAAGAGCAAAAACTGCAGAGCTTGAGAAGGGCAGATCGAGTGAATTCACACTATCCTCACTCTCCTACTTCTTGCCCTGACTTGGAGCCACAGAAAATCCTCCCTCATTTGTATCACACAGGACTGTTTTCATGTGCCTTTTCACTGTCTTCCACCTACTCATGAAGTCCTGCTGATGACTTCCCACTATTTGACTGCTGCTCTTGGTCATTTCCCCAGGTTTTTTCTGTTTTGTGCTGTGCTGTAAAGCAGAGTTACCTCATGGCAGCAGGACTGACTCAGCTCTACCTAGGGAATGCTGGTAGCTGATCTCCAGTCAGTGTTTCAGAGCTCCTACCTAATGTTTCCTTGCCATTATTTCCTAATGGCTTAAGACTTTGCTTTGGTTTGGTTATAGCCTGTCCCTTGTCTCCCTAATTTGTATGTCCTGAGAAATTGCAAGCAGGTGGAGTGGGAGCTTGATGCTGGGCTAGGCTAGGTGACATCAAGAACTGCCACTTGTGAAGTGCTTGCTCTTTATTCCTTGGGACTTCCACATGCACACAGTCCCACTAATAGCAACCCTAACACTCCTATTTTGAATAAGAAAGTGCCTTTTACTTCCTTTTTTTTTTTTTTTTTTTTTTTTTTTTTTTTTTTTTTTTTTTTTTTTTAAGCAGCAGAGTGCCATGCAAGTCCCTTTGCTGAGTGTTTGTAGCTATAAAAGCATGTCAGATGGGGCTGTATTTGCAGACAACAGTGGTACTTCCTCTCTTCGGAAATGGAGCAAGTTTCTATTTTGGGCTGTGCTGACTCAAGGGTGAGGTACCCAAGCTGATTCAGCAGTTTGGCAAGCCAGGAGAACTTCTGGTTATGAATGGAATGAGCAATAAATTTAAGTTCATCTTAAATAAATGTATATTTGAGTGAAGCCACCTCCTGGTGGCAGACATTCTGTCAGATAAATGGAATATTCTGCATTGCTTTTGGCAAAAGAGACCACTCCAATGAGACAACCACAAGGCCTGCAAGCAAAATCCTGGTCCCAGGGGAGTCAGATATTCCCACTCATCCGGACTGGGATTTATCCTCCCTCTTGAGTCACATAAAGATCTTCTGCTGCTTACTTACTTATTTAATCTGTGCATCTCATCTGGGATATGAAATCCCCTCAGTGATATGAATAAATTGAATAGCAATTTCAGAAGGATGAGAATGCAGAACACAAAACCAACCTGGCCACCGCAAGGAAGTGAGAATGCACCACCCATTTACTCAGCTTCTGTGGGTTCATATGGAACAGATGTCAGAGGTAACCCTTGTGCTCTTCTGCTATGGAAAAACTAAATAAAAATTGTGATACTTTATAATTTTTAAAACCATGGAGGAGTAACTGTCTTTCACAATATTTGCCAATGTTTACCTGTAAGTCTGTGAACAGATTTTTTGAGTTCTTGTTTTCTTAAATGAGTTTTTTCACCTGGAGGCTTCCAGGATTCAAAACAAATCTTGCAATAAATGTCAGCAAGGATGAAGATCCAGAAGTTTGTCAGAAAGTGAGAAGTTTGTCAGAAGTTTCTCACAGAAAGTGAGATCTTTCTGTTCATTAAGGCAAGATAGCATGAAATGGGTCACCTGAGCTGTCTCCCTTGAGCCCCCTTCTGTCTGTGGATGGTCCAAACAGGTTTTAACATATTTGCCTTCATCTTTATGCTGTTTCCAGACACGATCAATAATCCCCACAGTCCCCACCCCACTGCATCCATGATGCCTGTTCTTCCAGGCTGCAAGTTCTTCCTTTGACAGCACACAACAAAAGCTGCAAACTTCCAAAGAGCATTCCTCCTCCCCAGCTCCAGGAACCCTGCTGGCATTAAGGCACGCCGTTGTTCCAGCCAGCCGTTCCCATGCCATATTCTCCTGCCTAATGGAGGCGGTTTGTGAAGCCTAAAAAAGTATCATGTGGGCTGTCACATTTCAGAACCTCCCAAATAGCTCTGAGTGGCTCCATCAGATAAGCAGTGAAGTACAATATTGTGAGCATCAAACAACAGCTCATCATTACAGCTCACAAAGCTTGGTCCTCTGAGAGGGGAAGGAAATTCAGTTCCATAGAATTAATGTGTATATTTAGTGGCTTGAAGTTAAAAGAACTCTGCAAGGAGGATTTGCATTTGCCCAGCTATTGCTCTGTGAAATATTTCCTCTAAATCAGTCTCTGAGAAAGGGAAGCAGTCACAGAGTACTTTGGAAGGGTGATCAGAGTTCTCCACAGGGAATCAGCACAGCCAAGTCCAGAATGAACCCAGGATTCAATACCCAGACTGCATGGAGGCTCCCAGCTCTACCAGGATGGCTCATTGTAGTCACTAAGAAAGTGATCCAGAAGAAGTATCTTCCTTAAAGGATGTCACAGACATGACCCACTCAGGGACATGCTGGCTGTTACACCCATCCTGGGTAAAAACAAATCAGAAGGTGGTGGTGGTAAGGAAATAACAAATACAACCTCAAATCACTTCTTTCTCTCTAAAACAAATCTCAGTCACACTTAAAATGAATCCAAGCATCACTGGTATTTGTGGTTTTCTGCTTCATGTATCTAATCTGCTGCTTGAATTCAACAGAGAAAAATTTACACAATAAAAGCAAAGTGAAATTAAAAATTCAGTGTTTGGGGAGACAGCACGAGGTCTGTCCCAGCCAGAATAGAGCTAATGAAAATGAAGAGAACTGTTCCTTGACTGTACATGCAGAGTGTTTCCATGGAACTTGATAATGACAGGAAGGTGGGGACTGGCTGGGCTGGTGAGTGTTGGGCAACTGTTCCACCCAAAAGATCAAGTGGAGGAGCAGGATGGGAGTGCACAGGTTAAAAGTCTAAGGGGAGCTCCTTGGGGGAGCAAGGATTCTGCACAGCCTTGAAATCCCCTTGTGAAGCTTACCAAAGGAGGGCCTGACAAGTCAGATGTCTCCTTCCATCCCATCTCCCTCCTTCAAACCCATAAACAAAGGCTGGGAAAGAGGAACTATTTTATTAGAGGAGATCAAAAGCTGTCTCTGACCAGTAGCCAGACAAAATTTGGCATCATGTGGGTCACTCAGTGAAAACTTGTGATGTAGCCAGTATCTTTGATGTGATTCTGTTTATTCTAAGAACATACAAAGTCCTACTTTATGGAGTGCAGGAGAACAAGACAAAAAAAATCTATGCTGGAATTTCAGTACCTCTTAAATATCTAAGTTCAAACCACTCAACATAAATCTTACAGGTTTGCATTAAAAATTATAAACACATTATAATTTTACCTCAAATTCTCTGCCAATGAGGTAAAAAACTTTTTTCCTTTTCCCACCATGCCTCTGAATCCTTGGAAGGTGTTGCACTTCTTTAATCCTGCAGATTAAATAAATTCATCATCCTGTATGAAGTAAAAATGTAACTTAAAGTATAATTAGATGAATCAATAAAAAGGTTGGAAAGAAGTTTTAGTAAATTTATCAATTAATAGCCAAGCCCAGTAGGCCATCCCACCTTTCTGCTCTGTCAGCTCAGGGATTTCTCTCTTCCCAACAGTGTTTATGTAAGAGCTGCATGGTAAGCAGCACTCGCTATAAAATATTGATCAGCTGAGCCATTAGCTGGAATTCAAGAGACAACTATGTCACAGCAAAACCAGAACAATAATTGCTATTGATTGGAATTTTTTAGAGATTATTTTGATATTTGAGCATGTCAGGAAATACACATTTCTTCTAAATAACAACACTAGAAACATATGTTGCAGCATGGTTACAGGACATCTTTACAAAGGAAATGGAAAATAGGGCAGGTTTCAATTTCAGTAACTGAGTGGCCACAGATTTTCTATTACTATTTTTGAAAAAGAATACAGAGAGTCATAGATCATTATGGCTGGAAAAGACCTCCAAGGCCATTGAGTCCAACCTTTGACCCAAGAGTACCATGCACACTAAACCAAATTGTGAAGCACCACGTCCACTCGCTTTTTGAACACTTCCAGGGATGGTGACTCCACCACTGCTGTGGGCACCTTGTGCCAGCATCTGACCACCTTTCCAGTGAAAAAAAATTTCCCAATATCTGATCTGAAGATGTCTTAGCACAACTTGAGGCCGTTTCCCCTTGTCCTGTCCCTGTTCCCTGGGAGCAGAGCCTGACCCCCCCGGCTGTCCCCTCCTGTCAGGAGTTGTGCAGAGCCAGAAGGGCCCCCCTGAGCCTCCTTTTCTCCAGGCTGAGCCCCTTTCCCAGCTCCCTCAGCCTCTCCTGGTGCTCCAGCCCCTTCCCCAGCTCTGTTCCCTTCCCTGGACACGCTCCAGCCCCTCAGTGTCTGTCTGGTCTTGAGGGGCCGAAAATTTTACCCTGGGATTGGAGGTGCCCCAGCACGGGGGATGGTCACTGCCCTGGTCCCTCTGGCCACAATACTACTACTATTAATTAGCGCCATTGCCTTTATTTTACGGGATGGTGTGGTCTTTAGAGGAGAAGGGACTGCAGGAGGACAGCTGGAGTGAAGTGCTTCGCTGGGGAAGGCTCATCTGGAAAAAAGTAAATGGGATTCAGGGAAGAAGTCACAGCAGGAGGAGCTGGGGCTGGAGCTGAGGGGCTGAGAGCAATGAGGTGGGACCAATTTGGGAACATCACCTGTGTGAGCAAGGGTGAGGGATGCAGAGCTGGGAAGAGGAGAGGGAGCTATAGCACCAGCAGAGAGAAGCCCTGTGAAGAAGGAAAGCTACGGTCCATCTGCGAGAAGAGATAATGAGACCGAGGGAGCGGTGCAGGCGAGATAGCGTCAGCCATAAACAAGCGGAGAACCGGGAGAAAAATAACCCAGCGAGTTTGCAGCGGGGCTCGGGCTGAATTGTTTGGTAAAGTGCGTGTTGTCTGCGCATGGCAAATGTCAGTCGGTGGGGAGGGCGGTGGCGGGGGCAGCCCGGGAACCCCGGCACCCGGCCCCGAGGACTGTCCCCGCGGAGGGGCCGCCCGGCTGCCGCCACCCT
>WEIU01015317.1:193737-303913 GCA_013389925.1 Aegithalos caudatus
GAGACTAGAGGCGACTCTGCGAGGCTCCCGGTGGCTTCGGCAACCCCAGAGACCCAAGTCCGGCGCGGGCTCTTGAGGAGGAATTGACAACATGGCTTCCCCACCGCACCAGCAGCTGCTGCATCACCACAGCACCGAGGTGAGCTGCGACTCCAGCGGGGACAGCAACAGCGTGACGGTGAAAATCAACCCCAAGCAGCACCAGGGCTGCACCTCTTCCAAGCACTGCAAGTACAGCATCTCCTCCAGCTGCAGCTCGGGGGAGTCAGGGGGCACCCGCCGAGCCGGCGTAGCGGGCGGCAGTGGCTCCGGCCTCCGCCGGCAGAAGAAGCTGCCGCAGCTCTTCGAGAGGGCCTCTTCCAAGTGGTGGAACCCCAAGTTCGACTCCAACAACCTGGAGGAGGCTTGCATGGAGAGATGCTTCCCGCAGACCCAGCGCAGGTTTCGCTATGCCCTCTTCTACATCGGCGTGGCCTGTCTGCTCTGGGGCATCTACTTCGGCATACACATGAGAGAGAAACAGATTGTTTTCATGGTGCCGGCTCTGTGCTTCCTCCTGGTATGTGTAGCTTTTTTTGTGTTCACTTTCACTAAGACTTATGCCCGCCATTACGTATGGACTTCGCTGATACTCACCCTCCTGGTGTTTGCTCTGACCCTCGCTCCGCAGTTCCAGGCTCTGAAGCCCGTCTCAGGAAGTGGTGACACGTCCAACCGGACTCCGCCGGCAGATCCCACGGACACTTGTCTTTCTCAAGTGGGCAGTTTTTCTATGTGTATTGAAGTGCTCTTGTTGCTTTACACAGTGATGCACTTACCCCTGTATTTAAGCTTGTTTCTGGGACTGTCGTACTCGGTCCTCTTCGAGACCTTTGGTTATCACTTCCGTGATGAGAACTGTTTCACACCTCTGGGAGCTGGTGCGGTTTACTGGGAGCTGTTGAGTAAAGCCTTCCTGCACATCTGCATCCACGCCATCGGTATTCATTTATTTATCATGTCCGAAGTCAGATCAAGAAGCACATTCCTGAAAGTGGGGCAATCCATCATGCATGGAAAAGACTTGGAAGTGGAAAAAGCCCTGAAAGAGAGGATGATTCATTCTGTTATGCCAAGAATAATAGCCGATGACTTAATGAAGCAGGGGGATGATGAAAGTGAAAACTCCATCAAACGTCATTCCACCTCAAGCCCCAAAAACAGGAAGAAGAAGCCCTCCATACAGAAAACCCCCATAATATTCCGTCCTTTTAAAATGCAGCAGATAGAGCAAGTGAGCATTTTGTTCGCAGATATCGTTGGCTTCACTAAAATGAGTGCCAACAAATCAGCCCACGCCCTGGTGGGACTCCTGAACGACCTCTTCGGACGCTTTGACCGTCTGTGCGAGGACACTAAATGTGAGAAGATCAGCACTTTGGGAGACTGTTACTACTGCGTGGCCGGCTGCCCCGAGCCCCGGGCAGATCACGCCTACTGCTGCATCGAGATGGGCTTGGGGATGATCAAAGCCATCGAGCAGTTCTGCCAGGAGAAGAAAGAAATGGTGAACATGAGAGTGGGTGTTCACACTGGGACAGTCCTGTGTGGCATTTTGGGAATGAGGAGGTTCAAGTTCGATGTGTGGTCCAACGATGTCAATTTGGCCAATCTGATGGAGCAGCTCGGGGTGGCTGGGAAGGTCCATATTTCGGAAGCTACTGCCAAATATTTGGATGATCGTTATGAAATGGAGGATGGAAAGGTGGTTGAGCGCGTCGGTCAGAGCGTGGTAGCCGACCAGCTAAAAGGTACGTGCTTTTGTTTGTGCTTGTTTTGTTGGAGTTGCCCCAGTGCCTGCTTTGTGCTTGCTGACCGTGTTTTACATTTAACTCGGTGTGCTGATGATCGCAATCACCCAGGGCAATCACAGGACAAAAGATGCCACGGAGATAAGCTTGAAAGATCATCCGTGGTACTCAAAATAGGCTTTAAAACTCAGCACTCCTCCTGAGAGTGTTGCCTTGTAGGGAGGAGAAGGTTCATGTGTTTGCTGTCTGCAAGAGGTTTTTGTTTTACTGTTGTGTGTCATCCTTTAATTCAGTAAGTAAACTTGTTAATTGACTTCATGTGCCATACAGAGAGCATATGTGTTTTGCAAAATTATGTATATCTGTGAAAAGGTTTTTTTGGCATCCGGAGAGTTGGGACTGCGAAGGCATTTGGGAAAAATGACAGCTGGATTCACAGAAAGAAATGAGCGCTGTAGATTTGGCAGTTTGATATGGCAAGTTGTTGCAGTTTGGAGTTAGGCTGGAAAAAGTTACTCAGGTGGCTCAGTGAGCTGGCAGATGCTCTCATTTCTGCCGCTCGAAGGATCTGGGGATGAAACGGCAAATTTGCCTTTTGGAGAAGAAAATGAAGGATCCTTCAGTTCCCCTTGGTTAAGAGTCTGATTTTCATTTTTTTACAGTGTTCATTTTGAACTGAAACTCTTGGCTGCTTTCTAGCAGCACTTAGAGGCGTGTGCAGGAGGATTGTACGGGCTGAGGATTTAATTGTCTCTTTTGTCAAAGCTGTGTCTCTCCAGTGCCGTGCCTTTGTCTCACAGAGAGATTGTTGTCTGCAGTGCTGGTAGTCCAAGGTGGGGAACACATGGATCAAAATGGGAATGGAATATGTAACAAACCCTGCTATGCTCTGTGAGTTAATTCCTTCTGCTTATAATAGCACCCTTTTCACGAAGTAAACTGCAAAACTGAGTGGAAGAACCCGAAGGAGTCCTGAACTGGCATTGTGATGGAGGAAGGAGATATTTGTGGCAACAAACACAAAAGGAGGCCAGGACGGTGGTAGGAAGGTCAGTGAGTAAGGACGTGGGGAGAGCACTGCAGAGCAGTGGTGGCAGCGGCAGGAGCTTGCCCCTGGCAGGTGCTTGTTTTGATGTGACACAAAAACTTATTTTTGGTGAGCGAGCTGTCCGCAGGCACAGGGCAGCGGGAGCCGCGGGGCAGCCGCGACATCGGCGCTGACAGTGGTGCCCGGGAGCCGCAGGGCTGGAAGCAGATGTGCGTCCCCGGGCTTTGGCTTTCTGTTTAGCTTCTAAAAATACAAACTCAGTTAATTTCTTTGAAAAGTGTTGACACTGATGTATTTCAGTGGGAGGGTGCTTTCAAGAAAACAGCATCAGATGTAACCTCGTCGTTACTCTAAGATGAATTTTGCTGTTCTAATGGAAATAAATTGAACAGGTTGTAGAGAAACATCCCTGTGATATTTCCCTCTTCCATGTACCTTTACAGCCAAATGGCAGTGTGAAGGCTAGGTTGTAGCAACAAATAAAATTCAGTATTTTTGCTGCATTTATTACTGTTCTCGATATTAATCCCAAACTGACACGAACTTAGTTGTGGAGACTGATGGTACTGCTCCTAAATATTCTTATTTATTTGTTTATGTTTTCTGGGAGATCACAAGAGCACTGTGTAGGGCAATTACACCACGTGCCAGCAGTGGGTTTTTCATGGTCTTTCTCAGACTTCTGTTCTGTCCTTGGTTGCATTTACCATGAGAGGGCACGGGCTGCTCTGCCTCCTCAGTACAGAGGTTGGGATTTTGCAGCTCCGAATGCCTTTCACAACTCCCACTTCAGCCAGGGTACTACAGATGGACAAACTGATATGCAGTCTAGATAAGGTGAAATTTGCTTTGTGAACTGACATTTAATGGTTTCTTTTCCCCCTGAAATGTAGCTGGAGCATGTGGGAAGAATTACTTCAACGAGAATATGGGTTGGCCTTTGCTTTTTCCCCATTTCCCTTCTGTATTTTTTCGTAGAACTGTGATCAGCTGCCATTTCTTACCAATGTCTTATGCAGTAGGAATCAGAGGCTGTGTGTACTTCTAAGCCCAGCAGACCTTTGCCATGAGTGCCCTTAGCCACAGGTTTGTAGCACACATATTCTGTTCCCTCCCATGCACAGACCCTCAGGGAGGGAACAGAATAGTGGGTGCTTCAGAGCTGCCCATTTTTTCCTGTTTCCTCAGAACTTTGTTCTGCAGCCAGATTACTCAGCTGATAGGTAAATGCCATCAGGGCAGAAAATACATCAAAGCCACTGATAAAAGCCATCAAACAGCAGTGCCACGGGCTGGCGTGTAGGATCTGCTGCAGGGGAGGGTTTTGTTGGGGAGCAGCTCTGAGATTTAATAAGGGAAACTGAGAGTTCACCTCTTAATTAATTAATCTCTGCCAAGCACCTGCTTAGTGCTGTGAATGGAGGTGCTGTTAGGAAGCTTTGCTTTGCTACTTTCCCTGAGAATCCGTTGATAGTGGCAATAGAGCAGAGGAAGTTTGTAGTGCTTGTTTAATTATGTCATACCCCATACTCTCTTCATAGAAGTGCTGTACAGATAACAGACGTAAGCTTTATTTCCCTACCACTACTTCAATTCTCAGCTTCCTTTCAACCTTTGATATCTTAATTATATCCTATTTAATGCTGTATGTCTACTATATTATCTCTTAATTGTCTGAGCTGCAGCAGTTGTAACAATCTTTGAGGCTGAGCCCACAGGAGCAAGTAAACTCTTCAAAGAGCAAAGCAGGAGATGCTGAGCACACGATGTCCACGTTCCACTCGCTCCAGGGCTTGTACCTAACCCTGCTCCTGGGGCAGGTCTTGGGACAGGAGTACCTCTGTGTGAGCACGTCAGGCGTGCTCCTGGAGCCGCTCCTTTGGCTCCCTTCACCCCTGAGGAATCCAGGTACAGCTCTCCAGTGTGCATCGGAGCAGGGTGTGGAGGAGTCCCTTGGGCAAACTGCTTCAAAACCCCGCTGCCCATTCTGTTGGAAATACTCAGGTTCATGTATCCAAAGTTCTCCTAGTGCTGCTCTTCCTGGTTTTTGGAGATGAGGCAAAACTAATTTTTTTCCTGTTTTTTGGTTCACTGAAATATTAGGATGGGAATATCTTTTCTTCCTCCTTTGCTTTCTTAGCTCCTTAGTGCAAGCAGTGGGGCCCTGGTATGATCCTTGCTGTTTCTGACTTCAGAATTAAATAGCTGGTGTCTAAAAGAAACCAACAAGGAGACCTTGCCAGTGATGCCTTGCAATATTTTTGCCTTTTTCTGATTGCTTTATGTTTTAAAATCCTTTAGACCCCCCTGTTTTCACAATGCCTGATCTCCTTGGATGTGAAGGGAGTGCAGGAGAGCAGTGTGGCAGTGAATCTTTGAAGTCTACAGATAAACCTCAGTCATCAGTTCAATTATATCTTCCATAATAATTTTCCTGTTGGATTTGAGACAATTCACATTTTCTGTTTTCTTGCAGAGCTTCCTAGCAAATAAATGTATGGAAGATTATGAGATACTGAGAGTCAGAGAACACAGGTTAATGTGTCCCTTTCAAGCTCTGGAGGCAGAGATCTCTTGGGATATAAAATGTTCTGCTTATGGAAATATTTTTGTTTTGCTCTGTTCTTCTTGGTTGTTTGCATTTCTCTTTCTTGTTACTTGGGAGGTCACAATATTGCTATTTACCAGCCAGCAGCCCTTCCAGAAATACCAGGGTCACTGGCATCTTGATTTCTGAGTGCTCAAAATACGTAAGCGTGTTGGGGCAAGAATGCATTCTCTGTGTTTACAGGGCATAGCACAAGCAGAACCATGATTTCATTTGGAGCCTCTCTGTGTGCACTGATACCCAAAATAATTCCCAAACTTTCTGCAGCCAGACATCTTCTTGTTAAGTTTGCCTCAAGGAGTGGCTTTATTGCTGTATTCCTGTTAGAAGCTCTTGACAATACAACCACGCTTTTCTCTCTGATCCTGCCCCTTATTTCATCATGGAGAAAATGCTGAGGGATTCTCGTGCCCTCTTGTCACCTGGCTGAGCCAGGGCTGGTGGCACAGGGAATGTTGGCTTTCACAGCATTTACTGCAGGAACACCCTCCAGGTCACCTGTGGCCAGCAGTGGCTGTTCCTGATAAAGCTTATCAAAGATCTCCAGCTGATGTGCTGCTTTCACTGTTCTCTCTGTTTCTTTTAATATCTGCTAATAATTTAAAATGTTTCTTTAGTAATAAGTAAATTGGTTATGAAAGTCACCATTTTGCTCAGTGGTGAAACCTTTTAGTCCATGAATAGCCTGGCTCTTTGGAGGGTGGCAGCCTGTGACCCAGGGGATGCTTTTCCCATGGCACATGGGATGCAGCCCTGCTTGCTGACTTGATACTCCACTGCTGCTTCACGTTTGGGTTGCTGGGGCACGGGTGTTCCTGAAAGACAGAGCTCTTGGGTCAGGCTATGAAGAGAGAAATCATTGAGTTTTCCTTCCCTTCCTCCCCTCTGTGACCGGGCAGGGGAGAGCAGGATCCCACCCTGGCAGCTCTGGAGTCTGCCCTGACTCCCTGTCCTTTACCAGCACAGAGGACCTGTGGCTGTCATGTGCTTCTGGAAGTTCAGAGGTAGATGAAAGATCAGATGAAAGTTTTCCTTGGCTTTTGGAGCCCAGCCTGCTGGGCACAGTGTAAATCTAGCAGGCTTGTGCTTGTGCCAGCAGGATGGCTCTGCAGAACTCTGCAGATTCAGCTTTGCTGTGGGGCTAAGGTTAGCTTTAGTCTTTAACAAGTGAGAGTTTTGGAGTCAATTGGGGGTTAAGGTGCTTGCCTTGTGCCTTGCCAGCTGCTGTGCAGGTCTTTCTGTTCAACTTCGGTTTCATCGTGTTCCATAAATGTGAGTCTTTAGATACAGGCTTTTTATATTTATTGAACTGGCTTGTGACACACTGTGATTCTGGATTTCATGTGCTCTGATACTGATCTGATGATCAGGCAAAAATAGAACAAATGTCCATTTAAAAAAAAAAGTGGTAATTAAGTAAGCATATGTATCTATTTCTACTTTCCCACAAAGAGAATTTTGGGTGCTCAGCATGACAGTAAATTGCAGTGACCAGTCAATTTATCAGTTTTACATAATCTGACCTATTAACTATTGTTGAGGTAGTGGTTCATGATCTTATGTGTGACAGTGAAAATAAAATATCATACACAGGTTCACTTCACTCCTGTATGTCAAAAATGGAAAGTGTTCAGTGACAGATAAAGAATAATAATTAGAGGTAATTTGCACAGAGGCATATTGCCAGGGAGAAGCAAATTCTACATTGATTTAACATTTTGACATGATCTGTAATTTTACCATGTAATAGCATAAAGAAAAGGAGGTAAATAGTGAATGGTTCAGCCTGGTTCTTGTCAAGTCTTCACTTCCTGAAGATGTCTTTCATAGCTATAAACAGAAGAACTCAGTAAGAAAACCTAGTGATTCTTGATCTTTCCAAATATGACTTGATAAAATGACATCACTTTTTCTCTAAGTAAACCTGAGTTTCTGTGTAGGTATTGCTCAGGTTTGCTGCCAGACCTGCACAGGAAGGTCACAATTTCTCCAAATTTCGAGGACGATTTTTTGAGTTGCTTACAGTTTTATTTGTGCAAAACCAAGCAGAAAAATCTCTCCATTAAAAATATTCACACTTCAGCTGCTTTTATTTAAGGGCAGCTTGGATGTTGGCATTTGAGGCTTTGAGTTTTGATAACTTACTTGTTTACAGGCTGATTCAACTGGACACAGTGAAAAATAATTTCAAAGCACAGTTAGAACTGGTGTAATGTTCTTCACTTTGGAGGGCGTGGGGCCTGGCCCTAACCATACACTTGGTTGAACAATGTGGGCTCTGGTTTTGATTTCTCATGTCCTAACACCAAATAATAAATAAGGCAGTTCTGAGGGTCTGGTTGTCAAGTGTTGCAGCTCTGCCTGTTTAAGCCCTGTATGAGCACTGTGGAGTGAAGGAGCAGCTTCCACAGACCTTAAAACATTTACATCCTGCAGGAGCTCAAGTGAGCATGGCCACAGTGGGGCTTCCTTCCAGAATATGGGAAAGGTGAGGGCTGAAATCTCAGGTGCTGTGATACTGGAGGGACACCATGGCTTCTGCTGCATTCTGTGATCATCATCTGCAGTCTTTGATCTGTGTTTCTGTATTTGGCTACCCTAAATCTGGGTGCATGGTATACACAGGTACCTTACAAATTGCAAATCTGAGCCTCCTTCTCCTGTTTACATCAGAACATCCTAAGAGGTAGGGAACTGTTTAAATGCGAGAGATCGCCTTCTTCAGAGAAAAGCCTTGACATGGTGCTTTTTGGGGGAAAAGATTGATGGAAAAGACAAAACAAAGTCAAAGACATGTAATTTATATTCATCTTCTGTCGTGAGGAGGATGCATGATTTGAATGGGTTGTTTAAAACTCTTTTTGCAGTTATTTCACAATACGTACTTCACTTCTGCTGGCAGGCAAAGAATATAAGAATTTACATTCACCCCTTTTAAAGTACAATTTCACTGGATTTCAATTTGCTGTAGATTGTCGTGGAATATTATTAAAATGAGGAAATTAGAATTATTTCCTATCATCTACAGTTTGTATGTAAGCTCTCTCCCTCGATCCTGAATCTCAGGCTCACTCCATCCATCCTGGCTCTGTAAGGAGAGACAGCCATTCCTCTTTCCGTTACAGCTGACACTTGAAAATTCTTGGCTATTTTTAGATGATTTTCAATCTCATTTCTGTCCTTTGAAAAGAAAGGAAGAAAAAAAAAAAATCCTAGCCTTTAAATTTTTAACTTCCAGTGGGAGTTGCTTTTGCAGAGAAGCCAGCTAGTCAATATAGCCTCATTAAGACATTTTAACAGGTTCTGTTATATAAGTTTGCATTATTGTGATGGCTCTTTCATAGGTTTGGAGGGAATTGTTGGAACTCAATTTAAAGAAGAGCCGTGCAGGGTTTGAAAGTGTAGCTGCTCGCTTCCAAGTCATAATTTGGGAAAATAAAAAGTGGCAGTTGTAAAAGAAGCCTAAACTGAGGATGTACCATGGAATTACAGCTCCTTCTTTCCCCAGAGGCCGTGTTTGGGCACAGCTTCTGTCTCAGGCAGCAGGACAGATTTGGCTGGTGAGGTGGTTCTGGGAAGGCATTAGTCTGTGCTGGACTACACCAGAAATCTTCGCTCCCTTTAAAGCCAAACTGTTTTCACCAAATTAATACTCTTTCATTTGCCCCCCTTCCCCCTCCAAAATGTTTTAACCTTGAGCAATAAGCTTACTAGATATATGGCTTGAGGGATTGGGTTTTTTTTCATGGTTCTGAAATTTCTTTGTGGAGGAACAAAATGTTCTAGATACATTTCTTCAGCTAGTATCCCTCAGGATCAAAATCTCCCTCTCAACTGCCTGTAAATAATTTTTTTGAGTTTGTATTTGCTACAGTAACTTACTGTGGGAATTCTTGGCAAACCATCTAAATAATGGTTATATGGCAAGTCTTTATTTCACTGATAGCACTTACTGTTCCTCTTGTTGCACGTCTAAAACTGTTGCCTTCAACTTGACTTGATAAATTTAGAATTCATGCTGCTGTCATAAAATAGCATTGCTTATAAAATCTCCAAATTTGGCACAGTCCAGAGGAACTGGCTGAATAAAGTCCACTAGCTTGGTGAGGGAATCTTTCCTTCTGCCTGCTGCTTAACAGGTGTGGGAACATGCAAACAAAGGAAAAGTAACATCTTGATCATCTGCTCATGAAAGAGCAGTTTGCTTCCTTTTGGGTTGGTTTTTTTTGTTAGTTTTTTTCCCTTCAGCTGAAGTGCACTCAAATCTGCTTGTGTGGATGTCGTCACAGGCTAGAATTCCCAGAGCTCCTGCTGGGTACATGATTCCATAAACCAGAGGTCCTGCCACTGCAATGGGGACAGAGGGGCTGTGCAGAAAAGAGCCCAAAAGCATCCAAATTCAGCTGTCTCTGTTTATGAAAACTTAATTTCCTTCCAGTGTTACTAATATTTAGGCCTTGATGGGAAGGCCTTCAAAACAGGGGGAAAAACAGAAAACAAAATGAACTGATAAACACTAACACTGCTATTAACAATTATTTGTATGTTTGAAGGGACAAAATGGTTGTAGTTTGACTTTGTTTAACAGCACAATAAGCTAAAAAAAAAACCCACAAAAACCCCTCAACAAACCCCGCCTCATTAAAAAAGTAAAGTCTATGATTGAAATAAAACACGCTATGAAACATTGACACAGACCACAGGAAATGCATGAAAACTTCTTCTGATATAGGATGCTTAATTTTTCAAGTTCATTAGATAAATGAGGATGTTTGAGTTAGAAATGAGATCTTGTCAGTTTTTAAATGTGCAGCTTTGCAGTTTGACTCAGATGCACGTGCCTGAGAGATGGAGTAGAAGTTAATTTTTGGTTGTGCTGTTTTCAGAAGACCTCCCTGGGAAGCTTTTCCACAGGTGTTTCCAGTAGTTCTTGGAATTAAACTCTTGCCTTCTTTAACTGGTGTTTTGTGGACACTTGCAGTGTGTCCTGTAGGTACTGAGTGTCTCCAACCTCTGACCGACTTGGACGAGCGTCCAGCAGATAAATCTGTTGGAATTGCTCAGGGCCAGACAGGAGCGGTGCTACAGGCAGGATGTAATGAGGAAATGTTCCTGTCTAAGGGCATTATTTGCAAAGAGACCAGGTACAACATCAGCTCCAAATTTCCTTTGTTTAGACAGCGTGGTGCTTGGGAAGAGCTGTTTCCAGCAGGGCTGAGTTTGGCCTGTGCTTGGAGAAGTGGCCACAGGCTTCCAGGGCAGGGATGGAGTCACACACAGTGACTGTGCACCAGCAGATAAGCAGGCTTTGATCCAAGGCTTTTCCCATCTATTTCCAGTTTTTAAAACTTGCCTCTTATTTGGAGTGGGTCCAGAGGAGGCCACTAACTTGATTAGAGGGATGGAGCAGCTCTCCTAGGAGGAAACACTGAGGGAGTGGGGAACACTCAGCCTGGAGAAGAGAAGGCTTTGAGGTGACCTGGTTGTGGCCTTACAGTACCTGAAGGGAGCTGACAAGAAACATGAAGAGAGGCCATTTACAGGGGCCTGGAGGGACAAGACAAGGGGCAGTGGCTTCCCCCTGCCAGAGGGCAGGGCTGGATGGGATCTTGGGCAGGAATTGTTCCCTGGGAGGGTGGGCAGGCCCTGGCACAGGGTGCCCAGAGCAGCTGTGGCTGCCCCTGGATCCCTGGCAGTGCCCAAGGCCAGGTTGGACGGGGCTTGGAGCAGCTTGGGACAGTGGAAGGTGTCCCTGCCCATGGCAGGGGGGAGCACTGGATGAGCTCTAAGGTCCCTTCCAACCCAAATAATTCCATGCTTCTGGGAAGTTGTTTGCATCTCTCTGACTCCTTATTTGGGACTGACCTTGCTAGTAAGATCCATGTTATGAAAGAGATTCTCTCTCATGCACATATAAGTTACTAGTGAGACAATATGAATAGTGTTTAATGTTTTACTTGCTGCTTGGCAATGAATGTGGCATCATCTAGAAGTGTTCTTAAAAATACCACGTGAGGGTGAGAAAATTCATTATAAGTTGTTTCATAATTCCAGTAAACCATTTAAGAGAAACACACACACCCCGTGCCTCACCCGAGGTTCTGGAATCCTTAATGATCAGCAGCTAATTTTTTTTGCTGAGGATGTTAAAGTAACATATACGTCTTTGGTTATGAAACATTGCTGCTGCTGGAATTTGCTGTGGATACAAAGATAAACAAAAGGTCTGCTAGTCTTCACTGAAGTCACATTTTCTTACCTGTATCAGATGCTTTAATTTGATATTTGATGATAATTTTCCACTACTAAGTCCAAAAATCTCAAATTTCGTAAAGCTGTTGAGTTCATAGAATTGTGGAATGGTTTGGGTGGGAAGGGACCTTGAAGCTCATCCAGTTCTGCCTCTGTGCCATGGGCAGGGACACCTTCCACTGTCCCAGGCTGCTCCAACCCCAATGTCCAACCTGGCCTTGGGCACTGCCAGGGATCCAGGGGCAGCCACAGCTGCTCTGGGCACCCTGTGCCAGGGCCTGCCCACCCTCCCAGGGAACAATTCCTGCCCAAGATCCCATCCAGCCCTGCCCTCTGCCAGTGGGAAGCCATTCCCCCTTCTCCTGTCACTCTATACTCTCTCTTTCCCCATGTATATGTGTATATATAGCATTTCAGTAACTATGTGCACCCTTAGAATGTTTTTTATGTAAAAATGATCTGAGTTGTTGCCACAGTCTGTTATTTCTCCAATTATGCTTGAATCCTGTTTAATCAGCTTGGAAAACGTGTTTAATTCTTGTAGCACAAATGGCTGCATCTTCATGAGCTGGGTGACCCTTCTTACTAAAAGTTTTGCTTGGCTCTATTTAATAGGGAGCATCAGAGCACTTACCTGTTAGCAGCTGAAGGTGGGAGCTTCAGCACATCAGGAATGCCATTTTTTGGCTGTGAAGGCAGAGGATCCTGACAGGAAGGTGGTGCTTTCCGAGCCCTGATGAAGCACTGGGATGATCCTTTTGCTTTGTTGCTTATCCCTGCTTGGGGATAGAGTCACTTTGGCCATGGCTGCTTGCTGATCAGGAGTCAGGAATGATTTTGTGTCCATAATGGGGTACTGAAAGTGAATCAGACCATACGGGAGGCATTTTTATCAGGCACAGTGTTTTCTGTGTGTTCTAAAAAACGCGTGCGTGATGTGGCTATATTTAAAATGGAGTACATCTGTTATGCATTTAATTCTTTCCAAGATTTCAGGAGGTGACAAAGTTGGAATTCGTCTTAAAATTCAGATTAAAATTTTGTTTTTCCAAGTTAGGAGATTTGCCTGCTCAGCTTCCACCCTCACCGGTGCTTCTTTGAAGCAGTGAGTTTGCGGAGCACTTAAAGAAAGGGTATTAGTTATGTATTTTGGGATTTAGGTTGTGATGGGAGTTGTATGATCCTAATATCAGCCACAGCCAAGTGTGCAGCCAAGAGGGTCATAAATTACTGTGAGCTGTGCTGCTGCTGCTGCTGTAATGGAGAGGGATTGTGCTGACGGGGCGTTATTTGTCTGCCTCATTTGGAGCAAAGGATTTGTTAATTCTTGTGCTGCTTAGTAAGTGCAGGAGTTGGACCATGCCCCACCAGTGTTTGGGGCAGCTTTTGAAACACCAAATCCTCTGAATTCAAATGGTACTTGTTGAAGTTTACTGTTAGAATTGTGTCACTTCGAAGAGGAACTGGTTGGTTTTAACAGCAGAATTATCGATTTGTGGAAATAATGTGATTGTGTGTGTTAAAAGTCATCTTTGGGATGTTATGGTAACACAGCACCCTGTGTGAGGGAAATACATAACACAATTCAGGAACTGCATCTAATATACATTGAGCATGCCTATAGCTTGTCTAAATAAAACAGCTTTAAATGTAGCCTATGACTCACTGATATAAGTAAAGCAAAATGTTGCTCCAAAAGTCTTTGATGCTGTATTTAGGTGATTCAGTATAAAATCAGAGAATCACAGAATGGCTTGGGTTGGAAGGGACCTTAAAGCTCATCCAGCTCCACCCCCTTCCACAGTTCCAGGTTGCTCCAAGCTCCATCCAGCCTGGTCTTGCACACTTCCAGGAAGGGGCATCCACAACTTCTCTGGGCTACAAACACCAAGAGTTACCCTATACACACAGATTTTTGGGGTCAGAGGAAGGATGGCCTGCAGTATTGATAATAGTTTTTATGGCCCTTCCAATGCATATATAAAATAACACCCCTGCTTTGATGGCTGTTGGAGGACAATGTTAGGGAGAATGAGGCAGTGAAGTGTAGCTGGTGTTAGGTGGTCACTGAAAGGGTTCATCCTTGGATCTTTATTTGTAGGCTGAGGCACCTCTCAGGCAAGGAGCAGTATCAAGCTCATGAAGCCTGTGCTGCTGCCTGGGCTCCTCAGGTGCTGGGGAGCCAGTGGGGCTGAGCCCAGTGAGGTTTGTGTGCACACAGTGACAGCAGAAAGACCCCAGTAACCCCTTCCATTTATGCTCCACACGCCTGAGGGGCTGTGCATTAGCAAGGAAGGAAGGAGGGTGAGGCAGCCTGAATTCATGGCTGGGCCACAATCAAGCAAATCCAGCAAGGATCCCATCCCTGTGCTGGTGCTGGTCATGGCTCTGTTTTTTTTTTGCAGGACAAAGAAATGATGCTCATTTTCTGAGCTGTTTCGTTTCCTGATGTGACTTTGCCCTGTCTCTCCTAAATTGAAGGAAATCACGCTTTACTTTCAAGAAAGCCTAAAATAAATGTTTTGGTTTATATACCTTTGGATATTTCTATATTAATATATAGCTGAACCATGATAAATGGGGATGTAATCTTACTGTCTAGTATTTACTCTTTCCTTTGTCAGGGGATAGAAATCTCCCATATTGGCAGGGTACAGGCACTGGAAAGCTCACCAGGTATTTGAGTGACTGGTGTGGATTAAAGTTGTGTTACTTGTGCATGGGTATTGCAGTAAAGGAGGGTGGGTCAGGTGCCTGGTTTGGAAACTAGAGAGTCCTTTAATTTTCCTAATGAATAAACTCCTCATCTGTAGCTGTGGAGCCTGTTCCTAAAACCCCCTTGCCTGGACATTTGACTGTCTGAGTGTATCTTATCTTCTTTTGGCCATGCCCATTCAATAACCTGGCAGAGGAGGTGGCTCCTCCATCCAGCTCCACTTCAAGCTCTTGTTGGGTGTGTCAGGGGCTGTTTTGTGGTGTTCCTGTTTGCTCTTACAAACTTCTAGGAAACCCTGCTTCAGTTTCCTGTTCCATGAAATGTAATTTTTGCCAATGTGAGGAATTTTTAACGTGACACCAGACGCATCCTGAAGATGTGGCGATGAAGCGTTGCCTTGCCTGAGGTTTCTGCTGTACATTCTGCTATGGGAATCCTAAACCCAGGTTTAAATCCCAAGCACTCATACCTGTTTTCACTTCTAAACTGTGCCTGTGGTTCATGAGTGACACAAAGTGCTGGTCTGTGCCGAGGCAGGGACATGAGCTCATTTATTCATGAGAAGCAGTGCTAATGTTTTGGTGACAGTGGTTCCCAAAATGCTGTATTTGAGGTTTGTCCAGAAATCCAGCTGCTTGTTACTGGAGCACAGTTAAATAGACTAAATAGTGAATAGTGAGTGGCTAAAATTAGTATTATTGTTCCATGGGACACAGGGTGTCTCACTCTTTTTATTTTCTCCTATCATAGTCCCACACATTTTCAGCCTACTGCATTTTTGTTCACACGTTGAAGGGGGAATAAAGGGGGGAATTGTACTTTGTGGCAGTGTAAATCCTTCATAAAATAGTTGGAGGTCTTAAAAAGTCAAATATGCATTTGGATATCAGAATGAAAAGGGATGAGGGACTGTGGGGGTACCAGGTACTGTCATTCCAAAAATGGGATAAAGGATTGCAGGTTCAGCACAGCAGCACTTGAAATTTTTTTTTTTCTAATTTGTTTGTTTGCCTGGTTTAATACAAAGCAGGTAATGATTTCTCTTTCTTTTGCAATGTCACACTGCTCTAGAAGACAGAGGGGTTTTAAGTGACACTTTTTTGGGAGGAAGGAAGTGATTCTTTAATAGTCTAAAGTTTTCTGATCCCGCTGTTTCCTGAACCTAAATTTAATTTTTTGGATGTTGGAGATAGAAAGAACATACTGCAGCAGCAACAGTATATCCAAGATGATTTGTGTTATTTTATGCTCCCCAAAGAAAATTCCAGGGCCTTTAAAACATGGAGGAGCCCCCACCTGTGCCAGATGTGGAAGTGACTAATTCAGTAAATATATCCAGCTAATAATTTTGTTTTGGATACAGGGACTACTTAGCACAACTGTTTATGTAAGTACTTCTGTTGTGAACGTGTCTCCATGTGTGGAGAAATGGGGAGTTTTGGAACTCTCAGTGTACATTGTACAAAAAAAGTTTACATGTCTTTAGCTGCTGTTGTATCAGCCAAGACAGCAGAGAGGGAATGTATCTAAATCATGAAAATCTGAGAGGTCATCACTAAGTGATGTTAACAGCAGTCAGTAAGTTCTGGAGTTTCTACATGTTTGACTTTAAAATACACTGTTATGAGATTTGGAGCTTCAGTTGCTTAATTTTATATATATATATTGCCATTTTTTATTTTTTTAATCTACTTAAATATGATGGTAATTGGTGAAAAAATGTTTTAAAAGAATCTAATGAAAGGAAGATTACTAGCTGATTTTTGGCCCAGTGGGGATTGATTAATTCCCATGGTCTCCTGAGCAGAGACCATGGTACCTCTATTTTGTGAGCTCTCCATGGAGGCTGGGTTTTCCTTCTGGATGCTCTTCCATGTCCTTGATTGCAGATTTTAGGGGCCACACAGGAGTTGAGTTTTCTCTGTGAAGCACAACCCATGCTAAACCCATGTGCTCTAAAGAAAGGTCATATTTGCTGGTAGATCATTCTTCCTCCTCCCAAAAAAACCTGACAGCTGTTTTAAGAAGTTATTTTCAGGCTGCAACGTGAAACTTGGAAGAGAACCAGACTCCTTAATAAACAAACTTTGCAGTCCTTGTCCCCTCCATAAAAAATACTCCATATTTTTATTTAAGTTTCATGTAGTTGGTCGTATATTAATGTTCTTGCTTATTCCCCTCTTTTTGTTTGCTTCATTGTTCTCTCATATTTGTTTGCCAATAATTCAAAACCTTAAACAAGTGGAGGCAGTGGTGGATTTTGTGGTGGGAGTAGTAATAGTGTTCCAAATGCAATTTGCTGATACGAAATAGGAAAGGTGGGATTTGCACATATTAGTACTGCTATGGTTTCTAGCCATAGAACTGAAGAGTAAGACTGACCTCTGAGCAATATCTCACATATTTTGGTGCAAGTTTCCAAGGTCCAATAGCACCATGGCAGCTTTGCTCAAAATATTGTGGCTTTTTTAGATAATTTTTAAGTGTTTGTTTTCATTGTTCTCTTGCAACTGAAGATAATCCCTGTAGGCATTATAACAGCAAAATATTTTAATGGGATGGAGGCTGTTAAGGGAAATACTTATTCCTAAATTCTCTCTTATATTTTTAATTACACATTAGATTGTATCTTCTAAGAAGTAAATTAGAGAGGAATTTCGTGATGGTATTTGTAAAAACTGGAAGACAGTGAGGAAATGGAAGCCAAAGGCATGGTGGGTTACAGTGTGAGGGAAGAGATTGTAAGAAGTTGAAATCTGCACAAAACTAATCTGAAGCACTTCTGGGGAGGTGTTTAGTTATTAAATCTCAGAAATGGTTTCGATAATAGACAAAACATCAGTTAAAGAGATGTGAACCAAATGGAGAGAGCCTGTAAGAGCAGTTGGGATGGATGGATGGATGGATGGATGGATGGGTGTCTAGAAAAGAGCAAGGAACTGCAATTGTGTTAGTGTGGAGGAAGAAGCTCCAGCTGGGAGGGATGGCCACATTCTCCAGACTAGGAAAGGGTCACCTATGGAGGGGAAGGAGCTGGAGCAGGAAGCCCTGTGCTTAAACTGCTGCAGGAGCACTGCCGTGTGTGGGAACACCAACACCTCCAGCAGGGGTTCAGGAGCTCTGTGGGAACAGCTTTGGGCTGTGGCCTTGGGGCAGGTGAGGCTGGAGTGGTGAGAAGGTAACTCAGCACCTCCCAGGAGGCATCAGAAAGCTGGAGCAGCCATGGATTATAGGGATGGATAGCTGCTGTGCCACTGGGAATAACCACACACTGTTTCAGCAAGATGGCATTGCAAGAATTTTAATCCTCTTTCTGAATAATTTGAATAATTTGGCATAGAGCTGTTGCTGATTTACTGAGGTTGTTGTTTTGGGGGTTTTGTGTGTTGTAAATTGTCTGGCTTGTCCAGGACACAGAATGGAAGAGAATTGCTCCACTCAGAGTAGACAGAGATGATCTTTGCTGTCATCAAAAGCCACATGGAGCAGCAGCTAACACTGGAGCTGTGCCTTGCCTCAGCACTGGGATGGAGGTGGCCCATTCCAGTGGTTTGTTGGCCCTGAGGAGCTCAGGGGTGCACAGATCCAGGTTTGCCTGCACACTGCAAGCTGCACGTTATCATGGTACCCATTTCTGGAAAGGAAATGTGGTGTGGAACAGACACTTGTTGCCCTGCCTCTGGTGACAGCTGGCTGAGAGGAGCAAGGGGCTTCACAGCGTTACTGCCTCTTTTCTTCTTCCTTTCTAATTTAGTGTTTAATCAGTCTCTGTTTCTCGTTACCAGAGTTTTTCCTATTGGTAGAAATCCAACATCCAATGATACTAATTTTTGTCTTTTTCTGCACATGTATAAGTATATAAATAAATCCATCAATTCAGTTAGTTCAGAACTGGAAAAAATACATTGCAAAGGAACGTTTGGGGGTTGTTTTGCTTTTGATGTGAAAACCTTTGGATGCTGCAGCCTTTCCACATGCCAAGCCAGAAGCTGGATGTCTCTTTCCACCCTTGGTGCTGGTGCTGCAGGAGCAGCCCTTGTCCCTCCCTGGCAGGTGGATGTGACAGCCCAGGGCAGCGGCGCCTGTGTGGGAGCAAATCCTCCTGTTGTGTCTTCTGTTTATCCACGTTTCCTTGGCCAGCAGAGTCCAGTCCCAGTGCACTGAGCCAGGCTTGGTTTGCAGAGCTGCTGATCCCTGCTCTGAAGGTGCTTTTGTTGTGGGTACACTGGTGTGATAAGTTTTTGTGATTACAGATGTGTTTGTCGTTGGAATTTATTCTGCCCTGCTCTTGCATTTCCAAGTCCATTTAACTGGAAACTTCGCTCACGCTGTCTAAACTTACAAAAACAAACCAGATGTAGCTATCTGGAAAAGTTCTTGTGTGAGCTGTTCTTTCTGTCTGTTTTCCAAAATTATGTTGTGAATGATCAGATGAAAATGAAAAATAGGTGATTTGGATGAAAATATGAGCCACAGTAGGGAAAGATCCATTTCCTCCTTGTGCAAACAAGAGCACTTGCGTATCGTAAGGCATTCTCAAATATTTTCTCTTCTTATTTTCATTTTTCCTTATCTACCTGTACAATTATATAGACTTATCAACAAGCAGGTAAGTATCAAAGAATAAGAAAATAAATTTGATTTTTTGGTTGGGACAAAGCTGGAAAGGGATGGAAGCTGTGTGTGTGAGTGTTCTCTGGGATTGCTGAGCCCTAATGGTTTATTGGTAATATTTCAGACTTAAAGCCTCTCTCGGCCATGAGGGCAGCCATCAAATCATTCATTTAATATCTTGCTAACAGCTCTCTCCTTGCAGTTATCTACAGGGAGACTAAATAAAAATACCTTAAAAACCCCATGTGACTAAGATCTAAATATCCTTAGGGGAGGAGCACTTCAAGGGCTGTTTTTAGGTACTGAAAACTTGAGACTGTCTTCCCTCTCCCTCCCGCACAGTTTGGGATTTTATGGTACCTTTTTTTGGTGATTTATTTGTTTTTTGGGGTTTTTTTTTTCAATCAAATCTGTATTTTTTCATAATTGGAAAGATTGTTGCCTTGAAGTACTAATTTTTAAGGGTCTCAGCAAGTTTTGGGGAATTGTATTTTTTAGATTAATTTTTTATCAGGGTTTTTACATAAGGATTTCTTTGTATCTGTTTTATTAATTTTTATACCTCTTTAATTCCCTTGTTAAATTGCACAGGGACATGTTTATTACCAAAGGCTGCCAATGTATGTTTGTATCCAGTTTCCTCAATAATTTGTTCTCTCTCTAAGTTTGAAACTTGAATCTTTTATTTGGTTTTGTTCAAGTCTAATATAACAGCACCAGATCTAATTATTTAAATTTCCCATTATAACCTTCTTATAATTTAAACAATTTCTACAACACTGAACTTTCACAAGCCCTGAACTTCTCCAGGCTACGCCTTGCCTTTAATTTGCAATTTAAAATTACAGTGGGAGCTGTGTCCCTAACTCATTTTGAACACTCCATTTGCAGGTTGTGGAAAATGAGTTTTAAACATGGATTGGGGAACAAAATCAAAGTATAAATGTATTTCACTCATTTGAAGCCCTTGGTATGATACAGCACATTCCCAAGAAACAACAGGGAGAGCTGGTGGCCGGTTTCTCCAGTCTCCCACTCCTGTGGGATCAATGTAATTTGAATAGAACTGAGATTTACTCCAATAATCTAAATGCCTCCTTCTCACAGAATCATGGAATCCCAGATTGGTTTGGGTTGGAGGGATGTTAAAATTCATCCTATCCCACCCCTGCCATGGACAGGGACACCTCCCACTGTCCCAGGCTGCTCCAAGCCCTGTCCAGCCTGGCTTTGGACACTTCCAGGGATCCAGGAGCAGCCACAGCTGCTCTGGGAAGCCTGTGCCAGTGCTTTTGATGGAAAGGAGACAAGTTTTCAAATTTCTCCATTCGGATTCCAAGCTCAGTTTTTTTCAGAATTGCTGGAGTTGCACATTGTTTGCTGGAGGAGCAGAGAAGCCCAACCAGGCTGGGGCTCAGGCAGTGGCCAGGATATGTTTCTCTGCAGGATTTTCCATCACAGGAGCTTTTGTGTTTCCTGACAACCTTTGCAGTTTTCCCATGCCTGTAAACCTTGTACAAATAACTGACCAGCAAAGCTACATCCCTACAACTCGGCCTCCAGGCTCGGCATTAATGCCCCTCAGGCTGTATCCCTCCATTCCTGCTGCTCACTTGCACTCTGGTTTTCCCCTTTCTTTGCTGGTTCTCCCCCTCTCTTCTCACGAGTGTAATGTTTATTCAAGTTTTAGTAAGGAGCCACACGGGAAAGTGCATTCAGTTTACGAGGCTGGTTCTTCTCTGCCGGTGCAGTGGTTGTGAATCCTGCTTGGAGTTCACCTCCATCAGTTTGGCTTTGTTTTGGAAAAGAGCAGAAGTTAGATAAAGATTTTTAAGTAGGGGAGGTAGTTATGCTTTGCTGTTTGTAGTATGATGCAGACAGTGCTCAGCCCTGATTTCTTGGCCTTCCACTTTCCATGGAGATTAGAATTGTTGAATTTCCAACTACCCTTTGAAAAATTTGTTTTATCTTCCTTACAGAAATGTTTTTCTTCCATGCCTTCAGCATCTTACTTCTCCCTATTGCCCTTTCCTTCCTTCCAGTCTTTCCTTCCAGGTTTCCACTCTGAAAGTAAAGCCATGAGAAAGGGCTGGTTCAGTGTTTAATACAAGTGAAGAATGAAGAGCTGAAGCAAAGACAGCGAATGAAGGAATGAGAATGAGTAGCCAGGGAGGCTGCTTGGGAACGTGCTCAGCAGATCTGCTCCTGGACTGGTGTTCCTCATCTATCTGCAGCTCATCTGCTACAGGGCTTTCCCACTTCCTCTGCTCTCTTGCTTTCTTCCTTGCAGTTGTTCCAGCTTCTGTGCCCATCAGTTCAGAATTCCCAAAGAAACGGCCAAAAACTTGATTGGAAACGGTCACAGTCATCCTTTTAATTTTATATGGGCTGTGACATGGGACATTGTGTAATCTCAGCGTTGATGAATTGGCTGTAAATTTCCGGGCCATTTGTTCTTCAAAATCCATTTTAGCTGGTTTTAATGGCACAAAAATTTAAATATACAAATGGAAATGTGGCAGAACAGCTGAGCCTGTCTTGGTCCTTTGCAGGAGAAGAGCCCAAATCCGGTGGGCTAGGAAGTGCCCGTAAACAGTTTTCAATCCAAGTCATTTGTTTAAACTCTGGGTTTATGGGACCTAAAATAGAGCAAAAGGAAAAGTAAATAATACAATATCCTATCTGGAGTGTCTCTTCTGCACTTGAAAATAAGTGAGTGCTAGAAGGGAATCATCAGGGTGACTGGGAAGAACGGCTGGACCAGGGATGACGGTGCTGTCGGATGAAGCACGGGGAGCTTGCCCACTGCCTTCCCCCCACAGACCACAGCCACCAGCTCTGGGCCATAAAAGGAGACAACTTCTCTTGTCAAAATACAGCTGCCCAGCCCGTTTGCTTTCTGGGAAAAATGTCCAGTAACTGCTGGTACAGCTGTGTGTTGTGCAGCCCTACCTAGAAACATTTACTTACTCTGAACTTACTCACTGGCTTTTCAGAGCCCCTGTGGCAGGGGAGTAACATAATGTTGCCAGCTGATGAATGGTCTCCATGTAGCAATGGAAAGCCTGGATAGAGTTTAAAGTTCAAAAGAATTTGCTTTTCAAAAAAAGTGTGGTTTTTTTTTTAATCAGATCAAATAATGTGAAGTGCCTAATTACTTGTAGAAATCATGCATCTCTGCATGAAATTAATTTTTGCATAAAAAGTAGCAAATATGTTTTGCCTCATCATTTAATTTGACTTATTCCATAATGCTTTTCCTTATTGCTCTGATAGTTTTAAATTTCTATAAGCTCTTTAAATGATGCAAGAAAGTGCTCTGCTGGCACAACATGTAAACCGAGTGAGTGGAAAAGTAAATATTTAAGGCTGACATATTGAAGTATAAATAGCGGTTACTGTGTGTAATGTTTCAATTGTAAAACTATTTCTAGGGCTCTATTAGTGTGCACCATTGCTTGTTAAAATGGGAATGTTGTCTAAAAGCTGCATTTCTGTTTTGGAAAGTAGCTCCCAAAGTGGTCACAAACACGTCTCTGACATGGATCCCTTACGTGTTTGTCACTCAGCCCCAGAGAAGGTCTGAGCAGCACAAGTTGATGGCTGGTGAAGTTTACCATTCTTGGAGGTTTATCCATGTATTCCAGGCTGGATTTGGTGCTGCCTAATGAAAAAATGAGGAATGTGGTCAGGTAATGGGAGCTGGCTTTGTCAAATGCCAGTGTTCAGTCATTTGAGGTCCAAGGTTTCTGCCTGGCTCCGGCACGAGCAGCATTCCCTGGGAAGCTGCTCTGGGGGGGATGTGTGTGTTGTCCCTCAGAGATACTGGAATTAACTTATCTCAGACATCTCACTCAACAAGTGGAGTTTGGTTCTTCTCTTTGGAACTTGGTCTTTAGCATTTGTGTTTTGCAAGAGCAGGGTTATTTATCCTACCTTGTGTGTTGGAGTGCCTTGTCACACGGCCTCAGTCAAGGGACTCTCCTCTAGAATTCCCATTCTTGTGGATTCAGGGAAGACACCAGAGCTGTTTTAGCTCAGTTGTGTTCAGTAATGAACAACTTTGCTGTCCATGCTTGTGTCAGGAGGGCTGGGTGGCTCCCACATGGGCACACAAATGAAGGCTTTTAGTGCTGTGACATTGCACAAGAGCTGTAAACTACTCAGAGCTAAAGGTTAGCTCAGGCTGAGCCAACCTGACATTTGAACTTAATGTTTAATGTGTTTTACTGTAGAAATAATATTATAGGAGGGCATCCCACTGTTGAGAAGTTATTGTGGTAACAGCTATCAATGATCCTGCTGGTAATTGTAGCTAAATCCACTTATATTTTGTATGGAAAACGGGATTTTACCAAAAGTTTTCTGGAAGAGAATAATGTGAAGGTTCTTCCAAATTTCAGCTTTTCCAGCTCTTAAAATAATGAGTTTGAAATGCAAAAATTCAGTCTCGATTGCCCTGTAGGATGTGAACACACTGAAACCTTTCAGAGTATTCCTTTTCTGAGATGTAATTTGCTTGGGCCAGGTTAATAACTTTGTCAGTGGTTCTAAATCTCATTATCACAGCCCTGTAGACACCCCTGCTGTCTTTGTCAGCTCATGCTTTCTCTTGTTGGTTTTTATTTAATTTATTGGTTTTGTAATTTATGTGTAACATGCTTATGCATTTAGCAATAAAGAGTTGCTCTTGCACTCCCATGTCCCTGCTGAGGGTGAAATAATAACATTTTTGTTATTACCTCAGTAGAAATAATTTATTTAGTAAGTTATTCATTTATGTATTAGTTTCAAATCTAATATATAATGATACAATAGTGTTAATGAAAATCAAGAATAATGTTCCAAGTACTCTAAAATTGAAACAAAAAACTCTTCGTCCCTGTGAATTCTGGTTTCAATAAACAAGATGGAGAGATACAGCCCACAGCAGAAATATATCAGTCTTCAGGATAGCAATATACCTAAATATTTTCTTTCAAAATGAGGTTTTAGAGAGTACTATTTAATGTCCCATCTTAGATACTTCAAAGTCTAAAAGCTCTGTTCAGAATGATCAAATGTGCTGTGCTGATGATGCAGTACAGATCATTCAGAGGTGGTTTTAGCACTTAACAAAAGGCCCATCTTGCCAACTTTCCTCTTAGATTTGTTCTCTCCTCCATTTGATTGGCTGCATTTCTTGCAGCTTACTGCTACTTTTCCATCTCCCTAATTCCATAATTTATTTGTTCTCCCTGACATTCCAGAATCAGCATTTGGGAGCTATGGAGAAGAGCAAGGCTGCCACAGGAGATAGCCAGGGGTGATCATCCTGGAATCACAGGATCATGCAATGGTTGGGTGGGAAGGGACCTCAGAGCTCATCTCCTTCCACCCCTTCCACTGTCCCAGGCTGCTCCAAGCCCCGTCCAACCTGGCCTTGGGCACTGCCAGGGATCCAGGGGCAGCCACAGCTGCTCTGGGCACCCTGTGCCAGGGCCTGCCCACCCTCCCAGGGAACAATTCCTGCCCAAGATCCCATCCAGCCCTGCCCTCTGACAGTGGGAAGCCATTCCCTAGGTCCTGTCCCTCCATCCCTTGTCCAGAGTCTCTCTCATTTTCCTTGCAGGTTCCCTTCAGGAACTGGAAGTGGCAGTTACATCACTCAAGAGCTGCTTTTTCTCCAGAGGGAACAATCCCAGTTCTCTCAGCCTTTTGCTTCTCTTAGCCCACCACAAGGCTCACCACAAGCACGTTTCACATTCTGTTTTTTTCTAATGGTGCTTTTTAAAATCTCTTCTACAGACTCACTTGCTGTGTTTTAAGCATATTCACATATTTGGTCCACATGGCTGTTTGGAAACAAACTACTCAAAACTCATTTAGGTAGTAGCTGTAAGCAGCACATTTAAATCCCATTTCACATTTTATTGCAGTTTGTAAATCCATCAGTAACTGATCAGAAATATTCTTCAGGTATTCTGGATGTGGTACTGTCAGGTACTTAGGGTGCTTGCTTTAGGTTTATTCCCTTTTTAGTGCTAGAAAAACTAGATTTTTTTTCTCCTCATAGTACTGCTCATCATCAGGTGTTTGAATGCTGGAGGTGAGAGTTTTCCAATAGATCCTCCCTAATCTCAGAGCTCGGGAAGGACCAGCTCACTTCTTGAGGTGGGGATTACTGATTCACTTCTGTAAATCATACATATTTCTGTCTTTAGCAGCATTAGCTCCAGTACATTTGTATAATTTATAAAGCTTTAATCCCACCATGTTGTAGAGGTTGTATGTAGTTGATTCTTATCACATGATGTTATCCTGAGCAAATACTTAATTTCTTTAATTGATTTCTTTAATCTCCCCAGAAACGTGAAGTGCTAATTTATGATGCAGTTGCATTCAGGTTGAATCTTAATTTCATGTGTGTATCACTTAACAGATGCTCTGGGGAGTAAAGACTCCTATAATTAGGTTTGACATATGTTTTCATGCGAGGTGAAATAGTTTGCATGCTTCTAGAATAAATATTGACTGCAGCCCGGATTTATAATCCCAGTAAACAACTGGACATGTGCTGGGAGCCCTCCACGCCAAGTGTAAGCTGTGGCTTTGGGAGCATGGGCCCTTGTGATTCCAAAATATTGAGTCCTTCCTAATGGCCTTTTTTTGTTGTTGTTTTTGCTCCAAAAAAGGGCAAGATCAAAGTGCAGTCTGTTCTTTCCTGCCCTTCTAGATATACAAAACAGCTGCAAAGCACAATCAGCTATTGTAGTGATATGTGCCCCAGGTCTATAAATAGATGGAGAGCTGTAGGCTTGAGCTGTGCTGCTGCAGAGGCCAGGGGATTTTTGCTTGGGGTTACTGAACATTCCCTTGCTTGTTTGTGGTTTAGAACCATCATATTCCGAGGCTGCTATATATAATTGAATTGGAATTCAAAAGGATTTTGTAGTGGAAGCTTTATGTGACTTCACTGTTTGCATTTTCTCCTTCCCTTTTTTTTTTTCTCCCCCAACACAAAAGAATTTTGTAGGTTTCTAAAGGAAGCCAATTCAAACACAATAATTAATTTGCTCACTCAAAAAAAAAAAAGCTGTGATGTACAGCCCTGGTGGGAAGTTTGCAGAGGCACGTATGGAGAGTGAGAATCAGAACCACATTCCATTAAATTGTGGTCTGGCCTCTCCTCCAGCCTGGAAACGTGGAGTGCAACACTTGATAAGAGCTTTGTGTTCCCCTGAACTGGGATGTGGGTGTGAGTACACTCTGCCTCCTGTGCAGGAGAGATCAAATCTGCATGGCAGAGCCAGAGCTGGCAGAGATGTTCCCAGATTTTTTATTTTTTTTTTAAATTCAATATGCTGCATATTTTTTGTTCATTATGTTAACTCTGAAGAGCTGTTGAGAGTGTGCAAGCTAAGGACTTGTTAGATGATGAGAAAAAAATTAGTGTATTTGGCAAAAGTGAGGTGTTGGAGATAATTTGGGATTTGAGTATCCAGGAAGGTGGCTGAAGCTGCTGCTGGCAGAGGCGAAGCAGACTTTAAACTGCTCACCTCTTTTCCAAGCTCTCTCTTCCAAGAAAAGCTATTGATTCCCATTGCATTTCAACAACATTAGCACCTCACAGTATCAGTACTGCTGTCCTGCTTTAAATTTAAATGAGAGGGAGAGATAAAAATAACTCCTTTGGCATTTCACATGGGTACTTTTCAGCTGTAACCTTCATGCTTTGAGTCAGGTGAACCAGTTCACCTCTAGAGTCTTTCTCCTTTCAACAGCAGGACCTGAAAATTGAATTTACCACTGTGAATCAGGAGGTCTTGCCCCACACAGGCATCTTATTGATGGTGCATAAATGCTATCTCAGTATATGTGGTCAGTATTTTCCAAGGCCACAGGAGGTTATGGTGGAAATTCCTCAGAACAGAGCGTGAACTTCTGATTTCTTACCTACTTGTTGTTTCTGAAGAAATAGCAGTAAGAATGTTGAAGAAAAAAAAAAAGTTTAAAAGGTTGAAATCTCAACTGAAAGGAATTCATATTAACCTGAATTAAAAAAATTCACCTAATATGACCTTTCTCTATGAAAATTAGAGCACGGAGTGGAATTTTAAAGTCAAGTATGATAAAAACGTGGAAATCTTCTTGCCTGTGTGTACTGCTACATCAGTGACAGTGTAAACCAGACAGGCACACAGCTCTTGGAGGCAAATTGAACTTTTCCTGTAGTTTTGTAAGTGGCAGCTATTGAATTTCTGTTTGGTTTGGTTAAACAGCACGATGCAGGTTGTTGAGGGACCTCTGAAGGTGTCTTGTCCAAACTCGGGCTCAAAAGAGGTTTAGAGCTGGGTTTTAGGCATCTCTCTCTCCCACTGTAACCTCTCATCATATCCTGTCCTGGTGCTGTGCTCCTCTGTGCAGAGCTTGGCTCTCCTCCTGCCCTGTTAGGTGGTTGCATTCTCCTCTCAAAGCTCCCCAAACCCAGCTCTGTCCTGACACCTCAAGTGTTTCAGCCCCCTGATCATCGTGGTGGTCCTCTCTGGTGTCACCCTGGTGCATCAGCTGCATCTCTGGGGAGCCCAAAGCTGGAGGTGGCTTTCCAGGTGCTGTGAGTGCTCACTGGGATGCTCTCAGTGCTGAGGTCTCTCTGAGGAGCAGCATGGTGTGTTCACTGCTCCCAGTTTGTCATCGTGTCCTGTCCCCCCAGGTTGGTATTGGCTGTGCACTCAGTGGTGACATGAAGTTGTCACCTTACTCAGACTGAGGTCTACAAACTGAGGAGCTGTCACTGTGTGTGGCACAGAGCCAGGACAAACCTGTGTGCAGCACTTGGTGTCAAAAACTCCATCTGAGAGACCCCAGCACTTCACCTCATCAGCTTCAAACAAACAGACCTTTGTAAAGCACAGCAGAACGAGGAGGGGGAAGTGCCAGACCTTGCTCTCAGACCTTGCTCTCAGGCTGAGACAGCCACAAGGAGAGAGGATCCCTTTCTCCATGACCACTGAGGCTCATCTGTGTGGAGGGAAACACAGTGGGAGAGGCTGAGAGAGAAGATCAGCCTCCTTCCTGCAGATTGCACTGAGGATTTTGGCTGCTTTGGGAAGACTTGGGCTCTTCCTGAGCATGGATTTTGGTTTATCCCCTCTTTTTCAGAAGATACATTTCAAAATGAAATTACAAGATGGATTCCATCTCTCCTCATTGGAATGAAACAGAGGGAATAAAAACACACAGATATGGAGATGCTCAGATGATCCATCTGGTCACACACAGAAGTAGAGGCAGGGAGGGAGGGAAAGGAGCATCTTTCATTTTCATTTCCAGCCAGGGGGTTCCTGTTGGGAGGCCCAGCTGCAGGCACAGCAGGGATGTGTTCCTCAGCTGGATGCATCCCTGTGTGCCCAAGGAGACAGCAGCCATCCAGAGGGTCCAGGAGCAGCACAGGTTTCACACCAAAATAACAGGTTCAGGCTTCAGTGAGCACAGCTACTTTTTTTTTTTAATTATCTTTTTTACCTCCAGGCTTCTGTGCTTGCTGGTTTGCCTGGGAGAGAAAGTGCAGCTTCCCTGAATGTGTGCACAATCCAGGTCCAGCAGAAAAGACAAATGCTTTGCTTGTGCTATGGTGCTAATGGGAGAGCAGACTTCAAATAATCAGTTTTCCTCTAAAGTAAACAACTTCTATGCTTCTGACAGAAAAGATGAAAAGCATACCTCCTTTTAAAAGCAGACCTTGCTCCTTAACACCGTGGCAGCTTTATAAATAAAAAAAAAGAAAATTAAAACTACTGTATAGGCTTTGTATGAGAAATTCTATCTAGGAAATACTGTACAAGTTGCATATTCTGTATATTCTCTGTATTCTGCAAAGAGGACACCCAGCTGTTGTGCAGTACCTTGGGTAAATGGCTGTGACTTAGTGGAACCCTCCAGTAACTATTAGAAAAGTATTTCCTTTCTCACTTTTAAGTTTATACAGTTCTATTCTAGTTTCCCAAGCAAAGTCTTGGATGAATTTCCAGTGGCACAGATCAATGGGAAATTAAAATGTCCTTTCTTGGACTAGGAAGCTAACTGGAAAAAAAGACACTGAATTACGGGTTTAGCACAAAAAATGTGATATAGGTTGGGCTTTGTGCTCTGTAGGAAGATAATGCTCTTCATTTTGAAGCTTCATTTTCCTAAAAGCCATGAATAGAGGTTCCCAGCCTAGAGAAGTGTCCCAGGTGGAACAAACCCCATTGTATTAGCAATGTGTATTTCCATGTTTGTGTGTATCATAATACACTTACCATTCTGATTTTCTTGGTGTTTCTGAGATACCCTATGATGATGCTTTTTAAGGGAGAAAAATCTCTTGCTTATGATACTCGCAGTACTAACATGTCTTCCTTTTAGTAAAAATTATTTTTATGTATTTCTTCACTTATTGAAAAGTGTTAAAATTAAACAAGGCTGTTAATAAAGCTTTGTAGACTTAATCATTGGGAGGGTACTTTTTATTTTGACATCAAATTAATCTATAATTTGTCTATTGATGGATAAGGAAGGAAAGTATGCAAGAGCAACAGGACAAGTGAAATGAAGTCAGAAATCCACTCAGGAGGGCAAAATGTCCAGAAAGAGCAGAGATTTCATTGTACACAAAAGTGATGTGAAAACTTAGACTGGGTTTTGGTGTTGATAACAGGGAGTAGATGTCCTGACCAAGCTGTGAGCTCACCTGTAAATCATGCACTCTGTTTAAGACCATTCCATGATATCAGTGTCTTTAATTTTGGTTTCCTTGAGGGAAGACATTGCAAATCAAATGGTGATTTTAGCACTGTAATTATTTTCTGTTTTTTTGCTTTGCACCTCTGAGGTGTGCAGCTGCCTTGCTGTACTCTAGATAAGCTGTTGCTTCTAAACCAGCAAGAGCTCATACTGGTTATCTCAGGGTCATGCTGCAAAATGTCAAAAGTTGGTTATAAAAGCCTCCCTTTACATAAAATAGTTTACACAAGTGTGAGGGTAACAAAACGTATGTTCTGTTTCTCATTCAAACAAGTTGTCTCAACTACTTTTGAAAAAAGAATTGCTTGTTATCAGATTAAAAAACCCACACTTTTTAAGATGAGTAAGCTAAAACCACTGTGATTCATCGTGTTTCTGAGAAGCCTTGATCCCTAACCTCAGGGAGAGAGTAATCCCACAAAGTACTTCGTTCTTCATTGAGGAATTTTGTTTTTGAATGCGTTAATCTTCAAATAAGCCATGAAAGACTTCATTAGGCAAGTGATTCTGTGGAAGTACAAAGGAATTGGGCTGTGGAGTTGTCTCTTGCAATTCTAACAGAGTTGTGGAAGCAAATGGCAGCAGTATCAGAGAGGCAAATACAGAGGTTAGGGAAATATTTTGACTTTGTTGGATTTCTTTCAGTTTTTCTAAGTACAGCCACGAGCATTTTTTTTTAGAGTTTGATGGGGAAGGGTGTATTTCCTTTCTTTCTGTGCTTTCACTTGATCTTCAGTCTCTAGGTTGTTTTTTAAAACTTTTTTTTCTTTGCCCAAAGGCTGCAAATAAATAGGTTGTTTTCACAACAGTCTTCTTCTGGAGACCTGTAATCTTTATTTTCCCCAGTGTCTTCTGTACCTCAAAGTCATTAAGGATAACTCCTCATCTAAATGAGAAGGGATGTAAGTTACAAAGGGGCAGCCCCAAAAATGAAGCTGTGAGGACTGATCCCTAATTCCATGGATCCCATGACTCCTGTTTATAGCCCTAGCAGGGCTGCTCTCTTGCTGAGTGCTGTAACCCCCTTTGCAGAGGCTGGAAAGGGAGACCAGACCTCTGTGATGATCTCATGGTTCAATACTCAGCTTGAACTTCCAGGTGGAGGGTGATGCAGGAATTTGCTTGGACCAAAGTAAGTTTGCATACCAGGAACTTTCTGTCAATAAACCTGTCAATCAACCATAGAGAAAGCTTCCCTAAGAATAATTTTTTCCCCATTTCTTTCCAAGATGTGAAGTATTTGATGTATCACAAAACTACTGTCTCTTACGTGAGTTTATCAACAGATTACGCAGGGTGGTTCTCTGTCTCGCATGCGAGCACGGCAGAAACATTATTTATATTGTATTTGTGTAGATAGGAGATGCCTCTTCCTAAGGTCTGGGACATGGCTGAGTCAGTTCTCCAGTAAGATTAACTGGAGGAGATAGGGGGGCACTGCCTTTGGGTTTGGTTTTTTGAGAGGAGATGAGTTTCTGCAGTGAACTATCTATTTATACCAGCTCAGAGCCCACTGATTTTTCACCCCTGTTGTTTTTGCATTCCAAATACATTCCTGCACTCCCCAGTAATAACTTTTAGCCCGAGGGTTTGAAATGTAATCAGCTAGTTATTAGCACAAAGTCTGAGAATGTTTTTGCAAAGGATGAAGAAATCAAATCTGGGCCATGAGCTGAAGGAGATGGTTGTTGGGGGCTTGCTCTGGTATGAAGTGGGCTGCCAGAACTGCTCCAAGTGCAGAGAATAATAACAGATGATTTATAGAATATTCAAACCTTGGGGAAACAGAAATGCTGATTTTACCCATGACTGGTTTATGTCGCTTGGAGGACTTCTACTTGCTGGTCTGATGTGCTGGTATCTCCTTTGCTCTTGAAAATAGGTTTGAGTATCAGCACTGGGCAAATTTGCTACTGGGATCATGGGGGTGGACTCATTTTGAAAGAGCCAATAGAACATTTCAATGGATGTGCATTTGGAGAATGTTTCTTGAACTGCATGTTATTTAATGTCATCCCCACTGGATAGATTTAGTGACGTGACATCGTGATGATCAAATGTGTTGGGTAGCAGGTGACAAATCTGTATCTGTTTCGTCGGGTGTTCATTTGGATACATGAAAGAATTCATTACCTATCTTATGTGCTTTATGGGCATGAATCATGTTATAATCCATCATGCTGTGTTAATTGGTGCAGTACATGCTGCTGCAGGTTCACCTGTGGTCACCACACATGGTTTACGGCTTGGCACAAGGTACCTGTGTTAGCTCTGATGACTCCTGACCCAGGTGTTTGGCTCCTCTATGCTGGGAGCTTTGAAGGATGGGATGAAACCCCTCAACAGCTACTTGTGTGACAGAGAATTTGTTTTCTGTCCTTGCAGTTTCGGGGGTGGGGGGTGGCATCTCCCTTTTTGCCCATCATGCTGTTTTGCAGAAATAAGAGATGCCATGAATTTCATTGGGCAGTGATCCAGTGGGAGAGAGCAGTAGAAGATGTCCTAGAAGATCAAGGCCAGGCTGGAACTGGTCTGGTGAAGGTGTCCCTGCTCATGACAGGAGGGTATTGGAACTAGATGGTTTTTAAGGTGCCTTCCAATCCAAACCATTCCCCATTTCTGTGAGTCTTTGTTGTTGTGCTTTCCTCACTCCTCAGAGTTTGGATGCTTTGGCACACTCAGAGGCCAGAGCCTGAGGAGCACCAGGTAGAAACCACTGGAGATGGAATCAGCTGTTGGACAAGACTTTTCCAGTAAAGAGCTGGCCGTGTCTTTCCCATCACGCTGCTGAGCCAAGAGCAGTGTCCTTTCCACCGGGTGACAGGGCTGTCCTGCAGCACCTGGGCCTGCTCCATGTGCAGCAACACGTGATGCATCTCCAGGGTGGCTTTAGTGCCACCTGGGTGACAGAAATCCACGCTGTGGGTCCAACCTGGCGTCCCAAACCACGGCTGCCGTGCGGACGGGGACGGTTCAAGCGTGGCCTTCAGGACTGGAGGTCACCTCAGTGTTGTACTCTGAGGAAATGGAAGGAATTTCAGAAAGGTTTTGACTGTGTGAATAAACATAGTTCTGGCAGTATTTCCTTTTTAACCTTGTTTTTGGACTTTGAAATGGTTTTTATTTTGGGGAGTTATTACTTGTTTACAATTTTACCTAAGGAGGGGAATAAACTGAAAAGCTGATCCTCTGCTTGGGGGAGACACAACACTCAGTAGCTGTTCTGAAAAGAGCAGTGGCTCTGAAATAAATCTTATTTTGATCTAGAAACACTGCAGATACTCAGTGGCTGAAGCTTGCCAGTTAAAATGCAGCTGTATAGTGATACATACTTAGGTGGTGGCTGCTCTTGGGAGTTTCTTCTTCACCACCTCACCGGTGTTTATACCACTGTGAGATATTGTTATTCTGAAGTGCCTCCTGCAGCAGTTTTATTTGCATTAGCTTTATTTTTCAGTACTGAATTAGTAACCATTTAAAACTGTCAACCACATGTAAACAAGCGGTGCGTAAGTTATGAATAACAACTTACCTGGAATTACAACTGCTTGTTTGGATTGCACAAGGCTCGGCGCTGGGGGAGTTGTGAAATGACTGAATTCACTACTGCAACATTATTTCTGTTTGTCTGGGTTCTTGCAGCCAATTTGAATAAATACCCTGGTGCTCACATGATTCCTGCAGCCAGCAGTCCTGGGGGGGATTGCTGGCTTCCCAAGTGTTGGGATATGCTTGCTCGGCTCCAGCCCATGTGATGAGCAACATTTTTTGCAGGCTCTGTCAAAGCTGTGCTTGCTCACTGTGTAAGTCATCAGTTCTGTCCAAAGAGCTTGGATGGGGGAAGAAATACCATTATTAACTGATCTAATAATAAAATGTATTGAACAAGCATTTGGTATAAACATTAACTCTTCAATCTGTGCTGGTAGGCTCTGATGGCAGGGGAAAAAATGATCGTAGAATTTGGAATGGTTTGGGTTGGAAGGGACCTTAAAGCTCATCTTGTTTGCTAAATATGCCATGGGCAGGGATGCCTGCCACTATCCCAGGTTGCTCCAAGCCCTGTCCAGCCTGGCCTTGGACACTTCCAGGGATCCAGGGGCAGCCAAAGCCAGGGCTTCCCCCCGCTCCCAGGAGACAATTCCATCCCAATATCCCATCTAACCATGCCCTTCTGTGACAGTGGGAAGCCGTTCTCCAGGCCCTTGTCCAAAGTCTCTCTCATCTTACTTGCAGGTTCCCTTCAGGTCCTGGAAGGCCTTTGGTTATCCCAAAGGTTTTCTTCTGAAGGCAAAATAATCCAAATTTCCCAGGCGTTTCTCAAAGAATGGAGCAGAGCTGCTCCATCCCTCTGATCACCTTAGTGACCTCCTCAGGACTCACTCCCCACAGGTGAATGTCCTTCCTGTGCTGGGGATCCCAGATGACCTTTTTCTTTACTTTAAACACTGATACACAGACATATTCAAGGTTTAAAAAAAAACCCAAAACCCTATTTTTTAATGCAGGAGTTATCTAAGATATGCAGATTTACTTCTTTTAATTTGATCCCTTAAGGACAGATTTTTTATGTTCTCCCAGTATGTCTTAAGGCTAATTAAGCTAATGAATTGTTGTTCAAGGTAACAACATGGAAGATACTCTTGTATTCCCCATGCAGGGCCCACCAGCTTTGCACATGGATTTTCAGTGATTGGGGTTTTCCTTCCCTGTGAGTCCCTGGAGCACGAGGGCACTGCCAGCCCCTGGATTGCCCTGGTCCCAATAAAACGCTGATGTAGCCTGTCACATCCAGCTACCTGCATTATGCAAGAGGGAAAGAATTTGCCTGATTGTAGTCCTGTCAGCACAAAGAGATTGCAGCAGTGTAACAAAACAGGCTTCTAAAGTCTTGTTTAAATTGAATCTGGATTCTATTAAAAAGTGTTGGTCCAGAGAACCACAATAGCTTTCTCGGTTACCATGGGCCGAGCAGGCTCCAGTTGCATCAGACTATTGTTTTTTATTGGAATCCTCTCTTCCACCCTGCATGTTTGTTATTCATCAATTCTAAAATATCAATCAAAAAGATAGGTGGCATCCTCTAGTCCCAAGTGGAATTTTCCTGGGTGGGATTTCTAATAAGCTTCTAACTGCTTTCAGTCTGGTCTCGCCTTTCTAGTTTAAAATGAATAAATTCCCCTTCTTGAGAGCCTGGAGCTAAGAAAACTTGCACCTATAGCCTCTTTTTGACTTCTTTTTAATTCTGCCCCTGTGTAGCAGAGGTTGGTGCAGCCATCCATAGTTCCTGAGGTATGCCAGCCACTGTGTGGGAAGAAAATGTAATATATATGATGTCTTTCTGGGATGTTTGTGGCTTTGTATAATTGTCCTGTCTAGAGCAGTGGAATTTTTGTTGAGAAATCCTTATCTGTCCATAGATCTCTGGTTTATAACGCTGCTGTTTAAATAGACTTTGAAGTCCTTGCCTTGGAGATATCTCCTGTGCCGTGTTCAGATTGCTTGTTTCCCTCCCACGGTAGTTTTAAGTTGGAAACGCTTTTTTGTTTATAATAAAAGGAAGTTTTGGAAGTATATTCTACATTTCCCAAAGGATTGCTCCACTCTTTGCACGATGTGGAATGTCAGAACTTCCCACGTGTGCAAATTCACCAGGGAAACAGACAGATCCTGCCCAAAAGCTTGGATGGAAGGGGCCCTACAGGAAGCTATTCCCAAAGGCTTCCTCTGTCATCCTGCTGCTTTCCATGCTGTTTCCATGCAGCAGGAATTCCATGTATGGACAGGGATGTGCACGTAATGGATTTGTGTCATGGAGCAGCTCCAGGGGCTGATCTGTGGCCCTGTGTTGGACATGTGGAGCTGTTGGGGTTGGTTATGGCCTCGGCTGCCTGTCCTGTCAGTGAGAGGGGAGAAAAACTCCAAAGCCACATTTGCATCCTGAACAAGAAACTGGAAGAAAAAGACTCTCTATAATGTCTTCAGAAGACTTTTTACAATGTTGTGACCTTATAATGTTCCTTGAAGCACAGAGTCCTGAGCCTGCCAAAGCAGGCATGTTGTGTGTCTAGAGTGTATTTGCATCTGCTTTACATCACTGCAGCCACACCCAGGGGCTGGACCTGTGCATCCCACAGCTCCCAGTTTGCAGGGGTGCAGCAGGGAGCTGGGCACTGCTGCACAGTGGGGCTGAGGCTCTCGGTCTCCATCCCTGCTGCTCCTTCCTTGCTTCCCTGCCCTTCCACCTCTGCAGTCTCCTCAGCACTGGTACCTCATTCCCAGTCCTTCAGTGATGTAAATGATGAATTCTAAATGGGCTGTATCTTTATTAGATTCAGTTTCTAATTCATTATTTTTTATATTTCCAGAAAAGGTATTCTGTGGGAGGGATACAATAATTTATGAAGTGTTTGGAACCCCCTGCAAGTGCCATGCCTTCATGTGCTTGGGTGACTCGTGCTTTGGCACCTGCATTGTTCAAACATTTCAGTTTCTCTTACCGTGCTTATTCCTTTCCAGGTGTTAAAATTAACACAGAGGGCAAAGGGATTGTCAATAAATGTGAAAAATAATGTTAATAAAATAATAGCAGATGCCTTTTCAGGTGTGGGATTGCATCATGGAATTTATTTTCATGACCAAGACTGTAGGAGAGCTTACAGGAGAGCTGATGAGCACTGTCAGTAAAAGCCAGACAGTATCTTTACCAGTGAATCCCCAATATCCTAGAGCTGGAATTAGGGCTTCTTTTAAACTTTAAATGTAGGAACATCATATATCTCCTAGGTTTTGTGAGGAACCCTTAGGACAGAGAGAATCTCATCTCTGCAGCATGTTAGTAAATTTGCTGGACTTCAAGCTTCCCTTGTGGAGCACGCTGTTGCCCCTGGCAAGACTGCAAAATCCCAGGCTTACCTTTCCTTAAACCTGCTTTTCTCTGCTATTAAGGTGACAAGCTGTGAGCTGTAGTGAGGTGAAAAAAATGAGTTAAAAACCCAGAGTCATTGCAGAGAACAGGCTCATCTGCTCTTCACTCTCAGGCCGCAGTCAGAGGCACTTGGACACCAGCAGAGCAGGCAGAGCTGAACGTAAATAAGGGCAGTTGTAAAGCCCAGTGTAGGGATCAGCCTCTCTTCAGTCTGTCTTTCATCTGCCAGGAGAGTTTATATATATATATATATACTCCTGAGCCAGCAGTGGCAGCTGGACCGGTGTGTTTGAGCTGCACGTCTGTGCTGGGTTTGGCCAGGCCTTTTTCTGCCCTGTTTTTTCTTTGGCTGGATTGTTTTATCTCACCCAGGTGAGAAGAAGATAAAAGAGACTGAAGAAGGATGGACCACCAGCCTGCAACTTCCTTTCTGCAGCTTAGCTACAAATGTAAATTGTGGGTTTGGGTCCTGGGTTCCCCACTTAAAACTGGCAGATGTTGAATACCAAAATTACACATGTGTTGTTGATCAGCGTTTTCCAAACCCACTGTTGTCTGTTAGATGATCAAAAGATCAAAAATAAGTATTTTACTAAACAAAGGAGGCATAAGGAAAACAGCAGTTTTCCATAATACAGAAGATGCCTCTGGTTTCTCTGGTTCTTTGCAGCTCTTCCTTGGAGATTATGAGGATAGGTTTGGGGATTTGGTTTTTTGAGTTTCTTTTGTCTCTTCAGTCTATAAAGTTCTGTTTCTTATTATCGTTGTTTCTGCTTTCCAGAGACCTAAGATAGCAAGTTGGCTCAGAAATTCTCTTTCTCATTTTAGCCACAGGAAATGTTGCTCCGTACATTCAAAGTACTTTTCCAGGTAGGCTTGTTTGGAATCCAGGTGTTTTTGGGTTACGTGCTTTTGTGTGCACTGAGCTGGAAGTGGTTTCTGTGGGTTCTGAGGGAGGGACTTGTTTCATTGCTTTGCACGTTGGGGAAAAATAAATTTAATTTTTTATAGGGTCATCCAGTGTCCTTTTGTACAGTCCTGCAGTGCGAGTGACACGGAGCCTGTTGGTAGGAAAGGCAGTGGTGTCATTCTGGCTTCCAGCTTTATCACTGAAATATCTGAAGATAAAAACCTGGAATTCACATGCAATTCTTTGGACTATTTTTAGGGCTTTAAAATGAAAAAGAAAACCTTACAATTTATTTTTTCATGTCATTCTGCACAGCCTCCATCAAGAGCAGTTGGATGCATTGTGTTTGCCTTTTCTGGTGCTTCCCCAGGTGTTTTTCAGGAATGGCTGTGATGCTGTGGGGGTCTGGAGGCTGTATCTGGTGCAGTGTGCAGTGAGCAGCTGTGTGTGATGTTACACACACCCTGTACATCATACAGAAGGAGTAGGAATAGGTAATAATTTTAAGGGGTTGTAAGAATTAACATAAAAGTTATTAATTGTGTGTGAATAAATCTGCTGGCTTTGGCTGGCAGGGCCCAGCTTTAGGCATGAGGAGGACAAGAGGAAGGGACAGTGCAGGGTCAGTGACCATCCAGCCCTGCAGCCCTGGCCATTCCTGCTGCCTGTGGGGATCAGGCCAGCTCTGAGGGAGCAGTGTGGGCTCTGGGGCTGCCCCCCAGGCCTGCAGGGAGCATCAGGAGAGGAGTGATGCTCAGAATGTCAGGTTGGAATAATCCTCCAGGATCAGCAGGTCCCATCTGTGACCAGTCCCCTTGTGAACCACACAGTGAATGTCCCGTCACTTCTTGAAACATCTGGGGCTGGTGATTTCACCACCTCCCTGGGCAGCCCCTTCCAATGCCTGACAACCATTTCCCTGAAAAAATCTTCCCTAATTCCCAAACTAACCCTTGAGTAGTGACAAGACAACAGGTTTTTGTTGTGGTGTAAAATCCCAGTTCCCAATTCAGTAGATGTGAATGTGTTGTGCTGGGAGGAAGGAGGAAGTTTGTGTGAACTCCCTGTGCAAAATGGCTCTAATAAAGTGAGAAAACAGTCCCCATAAATACAGATTTGGCAACTGTTGAACTTCAACAGTGAGGGAGAATATTTGCCACTGAAAATCATGTTTAGATTCAGCAGCAGCTTGGACCCAAAGGATACTAAAGCTCCTGGACTGGTGGTATGTGCTGTATTATTTCTTGCATGGACATTAGGTTAGTGCCTGAAAAATCATTTGAGCTTTGACAAGGAAAAAACCAAAACAACCAGCACAGAAAAGTGAGATGCCAAAAAAAGACTGCAATTAGAAGTAAATACATTGGTGGGATTTTTTTTAGTTACTATTTGCCAGTCATGTTACATTCCAGAAATAACAGTTAATAATTTATTTTACAGAGCAAGTCAGTCTAATGAAATAGTGCAGCAGCACCTTTTGGTGTGTAAGGCAATGTCACCATAGGTCTGTGTTTCCTTTCCCTGGAGTGGCAGTGCCTGAATTTCAGTATTTTCACTCCCAGTGTTTTGGTAAAGTGCAAAGATGTCTTTAAAAGGTGTGGAGAGAACTTTTTATTGTCTTTCTAAAAAGAGAAAGCAAAAAAGCTGATGGATTGCAGAGAAGCACAACCCAGAAATGAGTTGCCCATCAGTTCAGAATGGAGCTCAGACCAGGCCTGAGATGTGATTAAATGGTTAAAGCATGGAGACTGCAAGGGAAATTATGGAAATTAAACAGTGAAAGAGCAGCATTAATATAAAGCTGTTTGGTAGAAGGGGTTGTAATCAATACAATCTGGGTTTTATTACATCAGTATAAGGAATATTGCTGTCTCCCACCACAGAGGGCTGTGTACTGGCAAGCACTTAATCAGAAAGGATGCTCACCTGTTAACTGGCCATACTGCAGCTAAAAAGGTGAAGTGATCCATGGAGGGAGGAACAGGGATGTATATCAGAAAAGAGGGATTATATTTTGATTAAATGAATCAATAAGGTTGTGACTGAAATATTGCCATTGTTTTTTGGTGTCTTTTCAAATCAGTGCTGAAAAGGGTTTCAAAAGAATTTGAATTTCCTTACACAGAGACATAAGAAGTGTAAAAATGTTTCCTAGGGAGAAAGAAGTTTTTCTATCTCCTGTCAACAGAGAGGTAAAAATATTTCAGTTCCAGACAGGTGAAGCATCAAAAATTGAAACTTGAATATTTTGTCAAAGAATTCCTTACCGGTATTTGTGTTAATCCCTCATCTCTGTAGGAAAAGACATCCTGTCCTTAACAGATGCATGGAGGGATGTCCTCTCCTAATATAAAAATCAGATTTGATTGGAACAACAGCAGCTTCTGACCTGAAGTCGTGAGGATAAATGAGCTGAAAGGAAGGAATAAATGACTGAATTAAGGACTTGAAGGATCAGAACATCTTTCCTCTCCCTTTCCCTGTTCCTCCCCAGCAAGTAACTTCCCACAGATTACCTGGGTTGCTTTTCCTCTGCAGGCACAGCTGGGGATGGGGATTCACTCCAGGGCTCATCTGGGTGTCCCTGGGGATGGGCAGGAGGGAGCTGCAGCCTCTCCCTGTGCTCCTGAATTCCCCTTTGCTCCGCAGGCACCGGCTTTTCTCACGCCACCACAACCTGGGGAAGCCTGGGATGTTTATACACAGCCTTATTTATAATAACTCTTGTTTATTTTTGTGCATACGGAAAGTGATTTGTGTGTGAGCACATGCATATGATTTTTATGTTGTTATTAGGAGTGTTTTTTCGTGGTTGGGGTGGTTTTCTGTTTTTATAAGCTCAGAGAAATGCCACAGATCAAAGAAAGGCCATCTGAAGAAAGGAGCCAAATACAGACACTCACTAATGCTTCTAAAATTCCACACTAGTAGGACTAAGAAACCCATAGTTGTTCTATGAAGATCTCATCTGTTATTATTTTGTCAAAAATACACTTTACAAACACTGCCATGTCAATATGCAAAGTGGATGAATGCAAGCAATGCATGTTTTGGCTCGGTGTTCGGGAGCTGTTATTCTTTATAATGCTCACAGAATTTCAGACCTTGAAGAGCAGTGAAGGGAATGGTTTGTGTTCCTCAGAGAAACACGAGAGAGCTCATTTTTCCCCAGGGCAGAAAATACTGCTGTGTTAAGTTGGTTTATTGGGGTTGTTGTAGCCTGTTCCCTGTCTTTGCTTCCAGAAGCCACCTCTGGAAAAAGCAGAATTGCAGGTTAAAGCTTGCCAGAGGACAGATCTGCTATCAGGCACTTTGAGGTTGTGCCTGAGCATTTATTTTGGATAAATTTTGGGGAAGGAAGTGAGTACAAGATTGATCTTGGCCTTTATAAATAGCACTACAAGCACCTCATATCACTTTCTGCATTGCCGTGTCTTGAGTTACTTCGTTGCGCAGCAACACACACCAAAAATTGCATTTTCACATAAAATAGCAGCTCCTCTATTTATTCATTCCTTATTGTCATGTTACTTAATGGATTTAAATGTGCTGGTGTGGATGTTTTTTCACTCTCTACACTGCTTGTGTGGAAAGTGACAATGTTGGTTGTACTAATTCCCTGGAGACGTCAAAGGAGGAAGAACACTGTTCTCAAATGATGCATTTTAGTTACACCAGTACAGTTCTACTCAATTAATGGCCCTTTTTTATACCAAAATATTTCAGACAGCCTAGGAGGTGCTTTGTGAAGTGTCACAGAGTTCCAAGGAACGCTGAAACAAATGGAGCTTTCCCATCATAAGGATTTAATAACTAAGTATTAGCTAGGCCATGTTAGTAAAGTTTTGTAAAGATGAAAGGTTTCTACACCTCTCAAAGTAAAGTTTTCCAAAACTTTAATAACCTTTTTCTCCTTGCTCTCCTGTTAGCTCCATGTGCAGGATATTGGTTTTTTTCTGTCCCAATTCAAATTACCCCTTTTGAGTAACTCTCCTTATGCAAGGATGTGGTGGGGCTGGGGAGAACAGGGAGGGAATAAAGAGATTTTTAGAGTCTTTGGGGCCAACAACCAAGCATTTTAGCCACCTTTTAAAGCCTGGGGGACAGAGTTGTTGATGTGCTGTGTGCTGGTGGGTTTGCCAGGGATGGAGAGGACAAGGTGGAGAGTGGGGTCAAGGAGCTGAGGCAGGGCTGGATTCTCCTTTCCCAAATCCATTTGCAGTGTCTGGTGTGTTGTTGCCTTGCCCCCTTTTCCTCCATTTGGAGCTCAAACTGGAGATAATTTTACTGCGTGCAACAAGATTGACAAAATAATTTTGCTGCACAGCACAGTATGACATAAAAAATGCCTTTTCAGAAGTATAAACAAAGAAAAGAGGTTTGTTTAGGAAAAAAGTTAGGAATAATAAGAGTAGGGAAATCACTCCTGTTGCTTTAAGGTAACTTTTATAAATAGAAGTAGTCAGTTAATGCTCCAGCCTTTACCACAGTAAATATATAATTGTGAGCTGATTGTGGTGAATTCCTCAAACAACAGCCCCCATCAGCAGAAGTCTGAAGGAGAGAGCCCAACATCTGGAAGCCAGCAGCAGTCAGGATTTTATTAAGCAGCCCTGCCAAATAAAATCGGAGCACTACTATAAATGATATAAAAATAAAGATTGGCTGTGGTGTAACATCTCCGAGATGGCAGCGAGTGCAGCCGGGTTTGGAGCTCTGTGACAGCAGCAGAGCTCTCCCAGCAGCTCTGGAGCCCAAGGGGGACGTGCTGGGTAGGGATGTGCCTTTCTGTGGTGCTTGCAGTGTTCAGGAGCTGAAGCTGTGAGTGGAATAAAGAGAGAAACTGCAAAATTGCTCTTAGACTGCCTGAATTATTTTTATTGGAAAGGATTTGGCCACGTACAGTCTGTGCTGTGTATTACAGACCTAAAGCAGGGTTTATGGAATATGATTTTCTGTCTGTGAAGGAGGTTATGAGAGTGACCTTATCACAGGGAGCAGGAACCTGCCCTCTTCCAAGGGCTGCAACTTGACACATTTATTTCCAGTGCTGGGGCTGTGGATGGAGCCAGTGGAAGGGGTCGATGGCTGTGACAGCCCTGTCTGGCTGCACTGGGATGGAGCCGAGTGTCGGGGCAGGGAGGGGAGGCAGAGCTGACCCAGATGGGACCAGCAGCCATCCCAGGAGCCTGGGGCAGGAAGGGCTTGGGGCAGCACCCCCTGGGAATATGGGCTCTGGCACCACAGAAAAATGAGTGCTTTGCCCTTCTGCACGTGGTGCCCTCCACTCTTTTTGGGAGACATTGGTGGCTCTCAGTGCTGAGCAGGACACTGCCCATCCAGTGGCAATCAGATGAACTCCTGGGAATTCAGAAAGCAGTGATTGAGAGCTCCTTCTCAGGCTTTGTGTCTAGAAATAGCCCAGAACACCACAGCGCAAAGTTCAAAGAAGTAAAAGAAGTGATATGTTAAATGAAATTCCAGTCTTTCGTTTTTTGAACAGGTTTTTGATACAGCTCAGCTTGATACAACCTGCTATTTACCAGCCTGGCCTTTAATATTGGATCTGCTTTCCAATTATGCTTCAATTCATACACCAGTTGCAGAGGGCGTGTGTGGGTGTACGTGCGAGAGAGGGAGATTGATTTTGTTCTTTAAAAATGTGAAGTCTGCACTAACTATGAAAACCCATCAGAATTTCTAGCACTTAAATGCCATTTCCTTTCTCAATGTGCTACCAGCACTAAGTAACGTTCATGACATCTCTCTGGCAAGTGAAGGAGTACATGCTGGTTTTTCAGAAGTAGGATATTAATACAGATATCAGTGAAAACCAGCCTGCAGATCCTTTCCAGAAGTAAAGAGTTAATATGAAAGCTCAAATTACGACTTAGAAGCAAATACATAAGGTCTTAGCTGTGTTTTTTAGAAGTACATGAGTGAAAATGGAATAAAGAGAGTACATGTTGCTGTGTCGGAGTCACCTCTTGTGTCTGGAACAGCAGGTTTGGGTAGCCCTATTTGCCACCACTTTGCACAGAGCACGTTCTGTATTCCTGGTTGTTTTTCCCAGCCACCCTTTGTGTGCTGTATTCCCGAGTCCTGGCAGTGCTGTGGTAGTCACTGTGTCTGCAGTGTTCTCTCTGTCTTTCTGTGGCCCTGACAGGTCATTTCTATTCCCTGTAGGTTTGAAGACCTATCTGATCTCAGGTCAGAAGGTGAAGGAGCCCCAGTGCAGCTGCTCTCAAACGTTGCTTCCTGGCTTGGAGTCCGCAGATGGAGCCAGGACCCCGGGAACGTCGTCAGCCGAGAACTCCAGCGACCCCACCAAGACAAGCAAGCAGGTGGAAAAACCCAAGGTCAGTTGTCCTCTCGAAGCCCAGCAGCATGGATCTCAAAGCAGGGATGGGGAAACCTTATGGGCTTGTTTATGCACTGCTTTGCATATTTACATATGTATGGGTGTGTGTACATACAGTGACAAAACAGAGTTTGAGGGAGGAAAAATTTACCAAGTCAAATGCCTCGCTCCCCGTTTGGCAAACAATCCCTAAAATAAGGTGAGCACTTTTCAAAGGTGGTTTCAGATATTTTGTTTCTGTTTATATTTCAGGACTGGTAGGTCAGTGATGCTTTTTCAGTGGTCTGGGTTTAATGGGGGGGAAGAATATGATTTCTGCAGCTACTGTAACTTCTATTACTTTCTGCTTTTGTTGTTTCTGCCATTCCTCTGTCATGAAGGTCATGTACCTGTGAGCCTTTTCCCGAGTATTTAACAAGCATCCCTGAAAAAGATAATTGGATTGTTTTTGTGATAGGAGAAAATGCTCTGGTGGGCTGTGAGATGGGTTTAACTGCCTGCTCTAGAAACCTATATCTGGAGCTGAGGGCAATGATTTGTATGGATTCAGCTTGGAGGAATGATGACACTTTGTTATGTTCACACCTCTCACAAGATCTCTTGACAAGGAAATCTGTGAAACAATGTGTATTGCTTCAGAGCTTTGCTGTTACTCTCCATCTTCCATCACAGAACAGACTTACCAAACAACAGATGTCTGTTCTCTCTTTTCATTTGTGCTAAGAATTCCTTCTCCTGGGCTGCCTGGGGTGGGCACAAATGTCAGAGCCAGGGGTGGCCATCTGCAGGTCCCTGTCCTTACACTTCAGTGTGGTCAGTCCTGACTGGATCTCTTCAACACAGCTTTGAGACTCAGCTGACAGAGTTGATGTGGAGATCATTTTCATGCTACTTCATTTTTACTTCTCATTTTTTTCTGGATCAGGAGAGCATGAGTAGGGCACCTTTACCCTGCCTCTGCTCCCAGTTTTAAGATTTGAAGTAAAAACACGGAATTATGTGTGAGATCAGCTGGAGGGCTGACCCAAAGAGATGGTCCAAAGTTGAGTGAGCTCCTTAGAGAGCAGGCCAAGCCTGTTTAACTACAGAAGGGAGCTGTAGCCATCTTTATCCCTCCCCAAAATATGCACTGAGTGTGGTTTGACAGCATCCAAGTTGCTGGTGATATGTTTCTCTTCCTTCTCCTGTGTAAGAAAGAATATATTTGGCATCCTGCTGGCACCAGCTTTCCAGCTCCCTCTTGCCTTTCAGTGAAGGCAACGGCAAATAAGGCAGGAAAATACATCTTAGAGTTGGGGGGAGATAAACCTGCACAGATAAACCTGTACAGATAAACCTGCAAGTGCTGGCCAGGGTGTGGTTGTGCAGAGGTCCAGGTGTGGCAGTGACAGAAATTCCTTAATTTCAAGCAGTGAAGGAAGGAGAGTGTGCCAAGTGGAACAGGATTGCTGAGCTGCCTGTGTGGAGCAGAAGGGAGAGAGGAGGGATGAAGCCAAGCAGTGAAGCTGTGGCTGCTGTTCTGAGAGACAGTGAGGATGCCTTGGGAATGTCAGACAGCAGAGGAGGCTGTGACTGAGGACTGAAACTGCAGAGAAGGATGAGACTGACCCACCTGCAGCTGGGACTTGATAACATTGTTATGTAGAAACTCAGGGTGGTACCTGTTAAAATGATCCAGGTGCAAAATGAAGTCTGTGATTAAGGATCAGCTCTGTTATGTTTCCTAAAATGTGTTGATTTACCTGCAGAAGGGCAGGTACAGCTATATCACTCCTGCTGAACAGCTGGGATGTGATGTGGAACTCGTTGCTTTGTCCCTGATTTTCTGCTCTGGGACCATTGCTGGGTGTTAATTGCTATTTAGAATATCTTGAGTGGAAGGGATTCGCAAGGATCATCTCAATCCACCTCCCGGCCCTTGAACTGTTTAATTGCTGAGTGAAAGTCTGTAGAGTGCAAAAGTACAAGCATGGCTGTGAGAGAAGGAGAAACTAAAAGAAGCTGCTCAGAGGAGCATCTTAGACAAGCAGCCAGCTCAGATTCAGCTGCCTTGGATAGCCTGTTGTGCTACAGCTACTGCAGATTTGGTATCTAGGGTGCTCATCCCCCTCAGCACTGCAGCTCTGCCCAGGGATTTCCTAAGTGGCCTCACAGCTGTGATTCCTGAGCCTGCCCTAGCCCAGTGATCTGATGCTGCACTGAGTTCTGGATGAGCCCAGCCCCAGGTTTCCCTGTGATCCCATCCCTGCTGGATGCAGAAGCTGTGTCAGGGTAGGGACCACGGAGCAGTTGTGCTTTTGAGCTGGCTTAAAAATCTGTTCTGTGGCTGTAGTGGCAGCACAGGAGTGAGGAGCATCCCCACCTCTCCCAGCACAGCCGGGTCCATGAATCCCTGACTCCACAGCATTCTCTTTAGGGTAACGTGCACCAGCCTTCTCTCTGCTGGGGAGAATCACAGGATCATGGGTTTGGATGGGAAGGACCTTAAAGCCCATCTGGTTCCACCTCTGCCATGGGCAGGGACACCTTCCGCTATCCCAGGCTGCTCCAAGCCCTGTCCAGCCTGGCCTTGGACACTGCCAGGGATCCAGGGGCAGCCACCACCTCACTGGGAAAACCTGTGCAAATATTTCACCTCTCCCATTGTAAAAATTTTCTTCCTTATATCGAATCTAAATTGCCTCTTTTGCTTTCAGTGTATATGTATATTAAAAAACCCCCACAAGGTACGACTGCAGTTTGATCACAGATCATGCACAATTTTTGAAAAGGAGTGGGTTTCTTTTTTACAGCTTTTGGGTTTTTCGTGAGGGTTTTTTTAAAGCCTGCAGCTTGTTGGTAGGGTCTGGAGATAATCATTTGCAAAAGAATCATGACTTACATGCCGACTGTTTTAAATACAAAGCTGTAAATGGTGTCAGTGTGGGAGGAGATGACTCCAGCTCTGCAAAAGAGACTTAAGTAGGAGAGGCAAAATTGCAGGCAGGTTGAAATATTTTAATTTTAAAGGGAATAAATGGCTATATTGGATGTAAAGGATGACTTTCACATTTTGGGCTTCAACGGATGTTCTGGAGGACAAGATCTGCAAAGGAAAGTCAGGAGGGAGAGTGCAACAGTAATTGATCCATGAAAAGAATTGCATTTCCTCCTCTGGTGTGTCTGTAGTTCATTTAACTGCAAACCTTGTTGCAGTTTGAATGTCAATAAGATGTGTTTACATTAATAAAATGGTGAACACAGAGGGTGAAAACTCTGAGTAAATCTATAACAGCAGGTGGTTTTTTGAATGAAAACACTCTACCCTGCCTAAGTGGTTTTGGTATCAGTTTATCTTCCCTATCATCTTTTATGACATGCCTCACTTGACAGGGAATCATAAGCTGTTGTAAAAATGTTTTAATGATTGCTTGGTATGAAAACAGAAAGTCCTTTGCTTGTCTTGGTTTGCTGGAAGTGCATTAATGTTTTATTCATGGCACTGAGGTCACAGCACAGGGAGCCTGTGAATGCCTGCAATAGAGAAGGAAGTTAATGATGTTGACTTGAACACATGGGGAAAGTCAGAGGAACTTCTGCCTCTTCTCAAAGGTCAGGCTGCTTTTCCAAGCCTTTTGTCTTCTGGCTTAACCCCAGGAGCCAAGTGTTGGAGGTGGTCTTGCTGATTTATTAGCAGGATCAAACAGGGAGTGGTTTCTTTATTTTTTTGTTAGAGGTATTCGGTTTTTGTCACCATTACCTGACTTTTACCATGCATAAATCTAAATCTAACTCCTAGAGGGTTAATTAGTAAGGCTTGTTAGCCCACTGCCAATTTATTTTTTAGGCCATCTAGTAATGACTTCCACCAAGTGGCCAAGACATTTGTGATAGTCAGTCAGAAATTATTTTTAAACAAAACCATTTGAGAACCAACTCCATAGTTTCTTCAGCTGTGTTGGCATTTGTTGAGACTGCACAGGTTCAGAACTGGGTGTAAATTGCTTATCTGATACCAAGTTAGGAAACTCAGAGAAATTTCAGTGCCCAGCCTGGACTGTGTCCCTGAGGAACAGCAGACAGGATGGTGTGCTGGCTGCTGAGGAGGCTCAAAGTCCTCCATGAAAGCCTTTGAGAGGCATTGGTGAGTGTTAGATGTGACAGGGAGAGTGGACTGGGAGAAACAGCTGAAAATTAAACATGCTGGGACATCAAAAGTGGAAAAGGAGCATGAGGTGAAAAGTTAATTCTGAAAAGAGTTAACATGCTGGTCTCTGAAATGGGGAGTGAACCTGAAGGCAGAAGTTGTGGGATTGGATTAGAGAGGCTTGAACAAGTCCAGAACAAACAGACAAAGCTAACATGGGATGTTGAGTTTGTGACAAAAGGTTCAAGTTCTCAGTGGAAAACTTTCTGGGATGTGTAGTAGCAGACTTTGGCAAGCCTGGTCGCAGTGAGCATCTCCAGAGCAGAGGAGCTGCCAAGGGGGCTCAGGCTCATGGTCCCTCTCAGCAGGATCCTGCCTGAACCCTGCCAGCACTGGAGAAGAGAGTGAAGAACTTGGAAGATACAATTCCAGGGTTAATTCCCCTAAAGAAGATTGCATTTTGACTTGAAGGAATTAGCTTGTTTTAAAAGCTCAAGTGCAGCACTTTAGGTTGCTTCCGAAATGCACAACCTGGAACTAGCACAAATCCTGATGGTTTTGCTTTCCTTGTTCCCTGTGACATTTGCTGGTGTTTGGCTCCAACAATGTACAATAGCCTGAGCTCCCTCCCCCTGTCTTACAGCTCTGTAGGAAAAAGCATTTTCCTTTATTCTTTTCAGATTTGTTGCTTTCCATTTCCTTGGACTGTTCATAACGCATCATGGTGTTTCATGCTTTTTCTGGATTTTGCTGCATTTTGTGCTGTCTTCTCTCCTAATGGCATTCAGATCCCTTTGCAGGCAGGTCTCACACAGGAAAATTGCACTTCTACTAAAGAGTGTTTTATTCCTCTTGGGGAGGTCCTTTGCCTATGCACAATGACTACAGTGTATCTGTGATCTTACACTAGTGAAGCTTTCCTGGAATTGGTTTAGCTTCAGCAAACAGCGAATCTGTGATTTATTTTTGAAATAGTGCGTTCTGTTCCAGTCAAATTTTGCTCCCTGCCTCCCATTCTGAAGCTTTGTTTATCTTTGAACCGTGCTGCAAGTATACAAGTGGACTGAATTACAAATTGCATCATACTACAAGGACACCAGAACATTCCTGGCTAAAATTCTTTTGTCTCATTTCAGCCTTGCCCTTCTTGTAGTACCACCCTTTCTCCCCACTGCGATGTCAGCATAGATGAAGGAGCTATCCAAAATGGTTGTCAGGATGAGCATAAAAACAGTACAAAGGTAATTGAAGTATTTCTCACTTCCCTCTTTCCCTTATTTCTCTGCTTCCCTCAGCTTTCTTACTTTTGCACCACTATTCCTTTATCTGAGCTCTTAAGCAGCAGAACTGATTTTGATTTTGATTTTTGATTGTATTCAAAAATTTAGTTGAGTCCCTCCGCCCCAATTTTCAAAAATTTTAGTAATTTTGTGGGCTCATCTTGATCCTGAGAAAGACCTAAAATTTGGACTCTTTGAACTATGCTGATGGTAGCCAAAGAGGAGGCCCAGTGAGCACTGCCACACTCTCCATCCTCACACCAGCGGGGCTGTGTCACCTCAGCACAAGTTCTGTGTCTTGCCAGCGTCTCCTGCATCACCACTCTAAGATGAGGTCGTTCCTGTTCATGCACAGAATTCACACCTTTGTCAGTTTCCCTCCTTTCCTGACCGACAGAAACAGCCTCTCTCACATTCCTCGTGCTGCTGCCACGCTTGCTTTCCGTGCCTGTTGCTCAGATTTCTCACTGAAGCCACCTCCTTCCCCTGCCATGCCAGAGCCCCCTGCCTGTTTGTCCTCCTGTTGGTGGCCATCACAGCTCTCTGCTCTGCCTGTCACCTCTCACTCCTCCCTGAATGCTGAGCTAAATGCAGACTGAGGAGCAGTGCTCATTACCTGGTTGTTATATATTCAAATAAGTACAATGTTTTTCCTCCTCGGGGAGAATCACTTCATAGCTGTGCTCTGAGACAGTGATCTTGTTCTCTACTTCAGTCTTACAGCTCTTCTTGCCTGTAAAGCTGATTGAAATACTTGCCAGCACTGTTGCCACTGCATTAGTCTGTATTTGTCCCTCTCTGTCTGTACTTGACCTGTTGTTTCATGCTTCAACTGTAAGCTCAGAAGCAGAGCCTGCCTTACTGGGCTGTAGGGGTGTGTTACACAGCAGTTCTGTGCCAGAGTTCCAGGAAACAGCCTAAGAAAAGAATAAAATCGTGATCCCTTGAGCCCTGAGGGAGGTGTCAGCAGGGACTTGTCTCAAACCAGCTTGAGATCTCTAAGACAGAGAACATGTGGGAGATGTGCCTGGGCTGCCAAGATGGTAGGCAGGAGATGCTTCTTCCCCAGGTGGCCTCTGCCCACGTGCAGGGATCTCCAAGAACCGACTGAAGGGGATTGTCCTTAGGTACCAACTGCCTGGCTGAAGTTGCTTCCTACTGTAGCTGCCTTGGCTTCGTGTGTGTGAATCAGCAAGTCATCTGACCTTCCTTGGGGGAGATTTGTATACAGAGTTGAGGAAGAGGCCTGGAATTCCTCCAGTGGAGCCCAAATCGCACGTCCTCCTTGGGTTTGGTTCGGTTATTGCTCAGCCAAAAATGGGAGCTGTGTCACAGCTATCATGAGTCTGGGATGCCTGTTAAACTGAAAGCTCAAAGAACAGCCACGTGCACAAAGTTGCTGTGGCATTTGATTCCCAAGACTTCTTTACAGCCTCAGCTCTCTTGGGAAGAAGAGCCATAAGCTCCCTCTACCCATCTCTGTTCCCACACCACATGCTGCACTCGTGTCCCCTGTCTTCTGGGAACGTTAATGATGTTGAGTCATATCCTTGGACTTGCATGGCTCCCAAAAGCCTCTGGAGCTTCCTTGTCTCATCATGAGATGAAACTCCACACCAAGCCTCCAAGTTCTCAGGGAAATCCTACAGCTTGTTGCCTTCAGAAGTCCCAGTAACATTGGAGCTAACAACATTGAATAAACAGGGATTTTCTCCTACACAAACAGTTTCATACTCTAATCCCTGCCTATTAAGATTAACAGAGCACAGAGAAACCTTGAGCTGACTGAAGGGAAGAATTTTCTTGGGGATTTGAGCCTTTGCCAAGGAACTAAAGAGAAAGTCCATGCTGACCTTCTTTGAAAGAGATAAATTTTCACTGCATTTTTCAGATGATCTTGAGGAACAGCAGGGAAAGCAGATAGTGCATAGGAGTCCAAATCTTTTATTTGAGCTAATCATATAAAAAACTGTGTGTTCTTGGTTACTGCTTTTCAAATAACAAGTGGCTGGAGTGGTGAAGAAGAGGAGAAAGATTGTTTCATAGGGTAAAACAAAGATGGTAACTATGATGTTCAGTATTTCTTCAGGCCTCAGATTGTTCTGAGAAATGCTCTGACCAAATAGTCTCTAGCATAAGTTAAAATAAACCAACCCACCAAACAATGAAGGCTCTTCTCAAAGAGCTGGTTGGTCAGTTTATTTGGTTTCCCTTTGCTAGTCCTCCTCACCTCAAAACCAGAGGGATTTACCCTGGCTCTGCAGGATGCTCTGTAGCCCTGTTCCCTCTGGGCAGGCTGGATAACCTGGCAGAGAGGTAGGAGGACTGTTCAGGACTGCTCAATGTTTTTTTCTTAGAAAAGAACCTGGTGACCTTTTATGTGAGCAGTTCTTGTGCCTCTGCCTTGCAGGAGTGTCCTTCTGTCCTGGGGCTCTTGGTGTGTCCCTGCTGGGATCTGTGGCTGAAATCCCCTTTCCCTTCTGCTGATTATGGCCTGCAGCAAAGCACTGGCAACACACCAAGGAAACCACCCCATTTCCTATTCCTTCCTCAGCTGCTGTCACTGTGCTGGGAACACCTGCAAGCTGCCAAAACAACTGTTGTGAGGGCTAGAAGGGACCAGACTGGGAATGCTTCCATCTCCTGGCTCCCAGCACGTGGCTCTCAGGCTCACACCTCTGTCGGGGCAGCCCACAGGGTGGGGATCCCACGTCCCCCCGGGAGGGAGGGAGGAAGGGGAAGCACAGCCCAGCTCCCTCCTGCTTTTCCTGTAGCTCCAGGGAACCATTCCAACACACCTTGTTCTGGCTTTAGCTCTGGAGGTCTTGGCTGTGACAGGAGCCAAGCCCAAGCACTTCCTGACACTTCCCTGTACAGGGTTCTCCTGCTGCCCCCTTGGTCTTGTATCCTCCTTGGCTGTGTCTGAACCTTTCCCTTCTCCTGTCTGTGTTCACGTGCTTCCTTTGCTTCACAGGACAGATCATACAAGGAAGTGGAATTGATCTTGCATGGCCAGCCAGAAAGCTGATATTTTTTAACTTTAACTAAGTTGATTTTACAGTGTTAGTAACATATTTCAGCACGTGGTTGGGGTGGTGATGATATTTATGGTATTTATTTATGGTCACTGTGGTGGCATCCAAGAATAGTCTTCTGGAGGAGCTTGTCACTTCTGTACAAGCAGGAATGGAGAAACTTCTGTCATGAGTGGGCTTCAGGATGAGGATAAATGCTACATGATAAGTGATAAGATATGGAGGGAGGGAGAGGAACTCTCAAATATGCCAAGTTTGCTCTCTGTTTGCATTTGAAAATGATCCTGACTAACTGCAGTGCATTTTCATTCTAACCACACTTAGCTGTCTAATTCCTTTGGAATTGCTTCAGTACATATTGGTCTAGGTCAAACAAAATGTAAAAGAGGGAACTTCAGACTCCATGAAAATAGAATGATTTTTGTTTAAAAGTAATTTGTGTTCTCCAATGACAGCAGCATTGGTGATACTGTGTACCTAAGCCGTGTTGCAAGCTGTTGTCAGAATTAAAGCTGTCTCAACTAATAGGAGGGCAAAAGAAAATCAGGGAAAAGAAGTTATGTCTTAGAGAATGAAATGCAGTTTAGTTTGCAGGATTTTTTTTTTTCTTTTTTGTAGGATGAGATGTACAAAAGGGCTGTTCCCACAGGTGAGGGAGAGGGGGGAACCTCTGGGAAAGCAGCAGGCCCACAGTGGTCAGGGGAAGGATCAGCAAGGGCTGGCAGAGTGAGCTGTCTCATGACCCAGGGAGAGTCAGCACAGATTAAATGTATGTTTTAAAAGCTTTTCTTTTTAGAAGAATCTTAACCTAAGACGAGTGAATGAAATTTGGGCTTGTGGTTGGTTGTCACTGAGCGTGTGAAAATGTGCTTTGTTTTCTGCTCCTTAGAGAGTTGGTTCATAAAAAGCACAAAGGTAGCAGCTGAACAGGCACGTGGGAGGTGTGGGAGATCCATCCATAGGAAATGTGGATGGATTCAAGGCAGGGGGAGTTTGATCTTTGTGGTCAGGGCAGAGCTCAGGGTGCTGGGGGAAGAGCTTCTCTCAGTTTTGCTCCTTGCAGCCTCTTCTGTCTGTTCCTGACCGCTGACATTCCCTGGCTGTGTTTTGCTCCCTGTTGTCCAGGCTCCAGGAGGACACAGCCCAAAGACTCAGAATGGACTTCTGAGTCCTCCCCAGGAGGAGAAGCTCAGCAACAGCCAGACCTCTCTGTATGAAATGCTGCAGGAGAAGGGGCGCTGGGGCGGGGTGAGCCTGGACCAGTCAGCTCTGCTCCCTCTCAGGTTCAAAAACATCCGAGAAAAGACAGATGCCCACTTCGTGGATGTGATTAAAGAAGACAGGTAAGGAGAATGGAGCTGTGCAGTGTAAAATCCTGTAAAGGTGAGAAGGCACTGCTGGGATCCCGTGTCATTAGTATTTGTGTGCTTTTTGTCTGATTTCAGTAATTGTCAACATATAACACGTTATAAGTTTTCTGATTTTAGCCTTTATTCTGCTTAAACTACAGGAGAAACTTGATGTCAGAAACATTCAGTTTAAAATAAGTAAAACCAGTTTTTCCTTGCTTCCATGGTGAATAGTTCTGTCAGTCCTCCTTCAGTCGAGTCTTCAGAAGGGAAATTGCTCTTTAAATCACTTGTCACGAAGTTGAACTCCATTTTGTAATCCCAAGTCCTCTTAATGCATGTGGTGTGAGCCTTCCTCTGCAATTTAAGGTGTAATATAAAATCTGAGCCACAAAACTCACATTTTTTTACAGTTAAAGAAAAACATCTGATAACGTGACTAATCATGAAATCCTACTGGGCTTGGAGGCAGAATTAATAGGAATGAATTCTCATGGACTTACTATCTACGTAGATGTTGTAAAATGAGTTTCTCTCTCTGTTTCAAACAAACAAAAAAAAAGCTTATTTTGGGCATAGGAGATATTCTTAAATTTAGTAGTGTGGGATTTTTATCAACACACAACCATATCTCCATTGTGGCAGTGACTTGACTGGAGTAGCCAAACAGATAACTTGAATTTGTTATTATTTATGTCTATTTTTATTTTTGTTTCATTGCATCCATTCTCAGGGTATTTTATCTAAATATCCCTGAAACTGTATTCTCCTCTGGACTTGGCTGGTTGGAACAGGGACACCATCACCTTTATGGAAAGATGACTGAGGCAGGGAGAGGTGAGAGGGAGGCACAGGAGTCCCTCTCCAGTCTCTTACCTGGATTTCTCAGTTTGCCTTTTTCCTCTGGCCAACTTGAGTCAAAATTTAGGGTTCTTGATTGTTTTTCCCAGCGTGTGGTCTGTCATTGGTGCCTGAGAATGGAGGTTTAGCTGGTATTTCCAAATATTAGAAAATAAATGGATTGGGAATGTCCAAATGTTGGCAGAAATCAGCCAGAACAAATGGGAATATTGTTGAAAATGTAACCAGCACTCTGCAAACTGTAAGTTATAGAAGTAGCCTAATTTATGCAGTTGGTCTGCTGAAGATACCTCGCTCAAGTTCTTGTGTTCTGGTGCTTTCCTCCTCCACTCCCAAAATGGATAATTTTTTCTGATTTGGAAGAAAGAGTACCATGATTTGAGATCAGCCTGGTGCTTTTTTGGTCCCAATTAAATATCATCATTACCATATTAAGTGGGCCATTTCTTGTTGCCAGGGAAACTTCTCTGCTGAGTTCAGTTCATGTAAACATAACTTTCCAAAAATAATCTTCTGATTAATTAGATCTATGCAAAATGCTTTAAGCCTACTAGTTTACACTGATATTTCAGCATTTCTCAATGAGAGATTATATGGAATAAGCCATTTAAAAATGTTCTTGATCCCATTTTGTAAAACATAATTGTTGGTCTTGATGAATCCAGGATCTATGAGGAACTTTGAATGGGGAATTTGGAGGCCAAACTTCCTCGTGGTCATTTTACAGGAATCCCTGTTTTCACTGAGTTTTCCTGTGTTGGTTTGATGCTGTTGCAAAGCCAAGTGATCTTCCCTGAGCACTGAGCAGTGATTTCCAGTGCAGGGCAGTTGGATATAAATTCCTGTTAACAGAAAATACTTAACCCAATATGGTGATAAAGTGCATAAATTAATCCCACAGGCTTCCTGCAGAGCTGGGAAGGGTTAAACATATCCTTGAGGGGATTCAGGAGCCTGTACACTGTATTAGGAAGCTGCCTGGGGCTAGCTGGGAGGAAATGCTGGACACTGGGGATTTTGAGCTCATTCTGTGGCTGAGAGTTTTTTGCATGCCAAGATTTCACCTTGGAGCCAATACCTCGGCACAATTCCAATGTTCTTTAAAAATAATATTAATAAAGACAGCATTAGTGTGGCATGTTTGTATTAGTACATTATAAAAGAATCCTTTTATGAAATTTACCAGTTCTTACATCTTGATTCTCTGTATTTGACAAACAGTGAATACTTTCAGCTTCGAGTCGGGCTTTACTTCTGTAAAAGTCCTGTGCTTTGTTCACTGTAACCTGCACATTACTGTGTTCTTTAAAAGAAAACTGTAGTGTAAGAGTATAGAATGTTTCAACTTAATTTCACTGGGAATATCCCCAAAGGATTCTTGGTTTGGGGATTTTTGTTTCCAGGAACAATTAGGTATTTTTTAGGTTATAAACCTTCTGAAGTACAAGAAGCAAGTACTCGTGTGCTGACCAGGGTAGAACTCACACTTCAGACTTCCAGAGCAGAATCTCAGGGATGTACAAAGCTCCCCCAGAACTGGGTTCTGTGCAGCCCTTCATCTCCTCCTTGGGGTGGTTTCTTGTCTAAATTATTTTTCATTATTTTTAAATTCGTTTCTTTCATTTCCCACTTCCCAGTCTTGCTTGATCCGGGGAACACCCTGTGCTGGGAGGCAGAGGCCTCCTGGGAAGCAGATTCTGTACTTGACTGTTTCATCAAGTGGGTTCTTCCTTTTGGAGACAGAAAGAGCTGACAGGGAGCTGAGAAGAATGGGAATGCTGCCTTCAGCCTGTTTCCATCGTGTTCCACCTTCCCTTTCGTGCTGCACTGTGGAGCTGGACTGTTCCTCCTACACCTTAACCAACACAACAGCTCCATCACCACCTCCACTGAGCTTCCCTGCAGGAAGAAAGGGGATTCAACAGTACTTAAAAAAAAAAACCAAAAAATAAAAGCTTTCTTTTTTTTTTTAAATAAGATTCTCTTAGAAATATCTAAGAAAGGTGAGCAATGAAGACAAGGAAGAATGAAGGAAGGAGAGAGGGGTGACTCAGGTGAATGTATCCTGTCATTCCTTCAGAGTATCCTGATATTTTTATTGCATTGGCCAAGGCCAGAATGTTTAAAGGTTACCAAGTATCAGCCATAATTGTGCTTAGACTCCTTTGTCTTCTCTAGCATCAGTCTAGGAACGTGTGTTTGGTTGATCTTGCATCTCAATTTTAAAAAAAATTGCTTCCCACATGCCATCTTGTGCTGGGAGCTTCCAAGAAAACCTCTTAGGCAAGAGTTACATAAAAATAAACAGAAAATAACCCTGAAACCAAGCCCCCTTAAAAAAAGAATTCTGGCACAGACAAGCTCTGTAGGATCTTTCTTTCAGCTTTTTCATCTGCTTGGAATTTGACCTCATGTGCATCTCTGGTTTTTGCTCAGAGCCACCAGCTTGGAAATTGCCCACTCTGACTGTGCCCCTGATGCTGCAGGTCCCAGGGTGGGAAAGCAGCCACCCCAGTTTAGATTTGGAGGGATTTTAGAAACAATTCCCTGTAAATAACACATGGAATCAGCTGCTTGAAAATGAGAGGAGGTTCACAGGCAGGGGGGATTTGTTTGAGAGCTGCAGAGAGCAGAGGGACAGGCTGTCCCAGCCACAAGTGCCACAGGCAGGTGTGACCTTGCTCTGTGACCCTGGGCACGAAGCACTCGGTGCTCTTGAGTCCCTTCAGCTCCCTGGCACCTGCTCAGGGAAGGAAAGGTTTGCAGATCAAGTGCCATCAGGAAACTTCATTCAAAAACCTCATACTGCTAATGCAAAACTCAAAAGGGTTTTATTTCTATTCCACAGGATGGGAAATAAAACCATCTTTTTAATGATTGAAGCCTCTTTTATGTTGTTGCAGGGTTTTTTCACCTTCTGTGGAAAAGGTGAAGGTGAAAGAGGGCATAAACACCCTCTGGTAGATGCTGCCTCTGGGTTCCTTAGCCCTGATGTCATTAGTTGTCACTGCCTTGTTGATGGTGCTGGTCATTCCAAATCTCCCATTTCAGAAGTAAATCAGCTCTCCATATCTTCTCTGCGGCCTGGATTATTAAGGGAATGTTCCCAGTTGAGTTACTGAGTTATTTTAGTGTCTGAAATAACAAGAAACTGCTGTTTTCTAAAATGGGCAATGTTTTTTTTCCCCCCATAACAATTTGTCACCTTTGTCATCCTTGGCTTGCCTTGAGCCATAGAATTCCACTCAAGACACAAATATCCCACAGCCACGTGTCTCCAGAGGTTGTGTGTCTGTAGCAGCAATTAACCTTTACTATTTGCTGGCTTATGTTACAATTATCTGTACTCATCAGTTAGGTCTCTTAAATTTCTGGAAGGACTTGTTTGACTCTTCCTGGAAGTAGAAAAATTGGCTTTTTCTTTGTGGAATATTTCCTTTGACTGAGCAAGTGATGTGGGTAAGAGGATACTTTGGTGATGAAGAAAGAAGAAGAACCACAGGAACATCAAAGCCAAGTGCCAGCATCCCTAGAAACAGCAGCCACAGACTGGGGGGGCTGAGGGAGGCACAGCTGAACAAACTGAGGTTGATTTTGTCTTCTCTCTTCAGCCTCATGAAAGATTACTTCTTTAAACCACCTATTAACAAGCTGAGCCTCAACTTCTTGGATCAGGATTTGGAGATGGCCTACAGGACGAGCTACCAGGAAGAGGTGAGTTTCTACTGGCATTGGTTTCTGTCTGTAATCTGTCTAAGCCACTGTCTGTCCTTGGGTTTTTAACACATTTTGTTGCAGTTGTTTCATGACAAGGGTCATGAAATGTCTAATATGATTTGCTGCTTGGTATTGTTGACTCTGAAAACAGTCCCCTTTCTATTTATTGTGGAATTACGATTGGTTTGGGTTGGAAAGGACCATAAAGCCCATCTCATTCTACCCTGCCATGGCAGGGACACCTCCCACTGTCCCAGGCTGCTCCAACACCAATGTCCAGCCTGGCCTTGGACACTGCCAGGGATCCAGGGGCAGCCACAGCTGCTCTGGGCACCCTGTGCCAGGGCCTGCCCACCCTCCCAGGGAACAATTCCTGCCCAAGATCCCATCCAGCCCTGCCCTCTGCCAGTGGGAAGCCATTCCCCCTTGTCCTGTTACCCAAGACCATCATCCAAAGTTCCTCTCCACCTCTCTTGGAGCCTCTTTAGGCCCTGGAAGGGCTCTAAGGTGTCCCTGGAGCCTTCTCTTCTCCAGGCTGAACACCCCCAGCTTTCCAAGCCTGATTTCAGAGTAGAGGAGTTCCAGCCCTTGGAGCATCTTTTGCCATGCCCTGACTCTAGTCCAGTGTTTGGAAATCTGAAGTACACTGATTGCTTCTCACCTGTCTTTTCTCCATGTTCAGGTTAATGTTTTAAGTCTTTAGGGTGGCCAGAGAACCATGCTGAGGTGGTAAGGACCATCACTTACCAAAGGAAAGGACCAGTTGCTGCTTGTCTTCCTATTAAAATATTCTGACTTTGAGAATAGTTACTTGGAATTTGGTTCTTGTTTAGTCATAGTCTCATGGTTATCCCTGTGGAATCCAAATCTGTGCAGAATTCAAATGTCCTGATTCCATAAATGTGCTGCATTCAGATACAGGCAGCTCAAAACACTGGAATTGTAAGGAGCTCAGTGTTTTCTTCAGGATCCTGCACTGACTCTAAAAACTCCTTAATTCCCTTGGGGGCTAATAGTATCACAGGCTTTCCACAGCTCTGGATTTTCCAGCCTGACTGATAGGAACTAGCAAGATAATTTAAATTGACCTAGAGTGACATTAGGTGTCAGCTAGATCTGAGGCTGCATTTCCACCAGTAGCTGAAAAATTGCTGCCAGGAAAAGGCAATTGCTCTGCCCTCCTTGTTCCTCTCCTCTCTGCTCCTTCTAATGACTCTGGTGCTTCTCAGCCTTCCCTGCTGTGAGCAGTTCATTTACTGGCCTAGCATGAAATATTCATGGTTTGTTTTTCTGTTGGGGGCTCTCTCTCCATCCTGGGCTGTTTTGTGCTGTGGTGAAGCAGCAGCAGCTCTGGAGAGGTGGGCAAGTGCCAGAGCCAGCACGAGAGAAGCTGGACAGCAGGAGGGGGAATGGGCCCTTCCCTTCCAGCAGCACTGAGCTGTTGGTTTGGGTGATCCATCTGCAGAACTGCATCAGGATAAGTTAGGTGTGGGTTTCTTTTCTTCCCAGTATGTCCTGCATCCCAGGGCAGTGGGATTTCTGCTGCTTGCTGCTTTCACTTCTGGGCAGTGTTGTTGCCTTCTCCTTAGCAGTAACCCCCATTTGCTTGTTCCAGTATTTCCAGGTGAGACCTAACTTATTTTATTTTCTCATAGGAAAGCCCAGTTGTGTTGCAGTTCAGACTCTTCACTTTGGTCAGGAGCTTCATGCTTATCCTGCAGCATTGTAGTTTGGTGGTATCTCTCTGCATGAAGTTCCTGTAGTAACAACTGGGAGAAACTTCCTGTGGGTTACAGCCTGCAAAATTTGCAGACTGTACTGAAAATAGTAAATCAAGTAGTTTCCAGTGGAAAGATTGGAAATAGAAGCAAAGCAGAGATAGTAAAGTATATACAGATGGACCTATTAATGTGTCTATGTAGGAAATTCCTAGAAAGTTCAGGAATGTGGATTGTGCATTTTGTTAGTAGAAAGCTAGTGATTTGAAAATTGCTACATAAACCTCCTCAAAAGTTTAAATTTTCACTCTGTAATAGTAACTCTGCAGCACTGGGGCAAGAACCTGTTAAAGCTTTAATGTTAGCAGAGTTCTGGTTCAAAACAACAAAGAAATCTTCTTTAGGAGAATGAAAAGATTTGACAACAGTCCAGGTTTTCTAATGGCCTGACAGTCAGTGCTGCTGAAAGTGATTTCCAGCACCCCTGAATTCACCTGTGATTATATAGTGCCAGCTGCATGCTCAGGTTGTGCTCCCTCCCTGGAATCAGCTCTGCTTCCCAAGAGCCCTAATCTGTTCTCATTGGGAAATGAAGGCACTACTTAGCACTGTTAGAGCATCTTTAACTCTGTCACTTGGGGATGCAGTGCTGCTTCCCTTCATTCAATTGATGGGACTTCACATGTAGATGAACAGGATTCTGCTGCCCTCTCAGGTTAAAGGGTAATTTTGGCACTGAAGTGGTGCTGGCTGGATTTACTGGGTTATAGAGAGGTACAAATGAGGACCAAGTTTGTTTCCCAGTATTGCTGAGCACAGGAAGTGTTCTGAGGAACAAAAGAAACTTCCAAATTAAACCAGAAACTTCCAAATTAAACCAGAACGCTCCAACTGGACACCTTCATGGTGACATTGATAATCATGTCTGGTTTTCTGTGGAACTTGCTTTCTGTGGTCTCTTGGGCAGATACAAACACTCCTAGGACTGAACTCACCTTCGCAAGCCTTCATGGAGCTCGTGATTTGCTTTTCAGCAGGACTGGCCATGGTAGCACAAAGCACTGGGACAGGCCAGGATGGGCTGGAATGTGTGCTGAGGGGTTATGGAAGAGCAGAGCTGGGTGTCCTGGGCTCTGATCAATTTGGATTACACAGCTTTTAATCTGAAAGGGAGATGTGAATTCTGCCGTGGGAGCTGTGTCTGTGGAGGGTGTTAGGAGGGTTTTCTTAACCATCAGTGCTAAAAAGGTTATAGTAAAATCCATTACTATTTTAAATTAAAATAATAGAAGAAAATATCCCATTACTTATCTTCTACTTACTATATTTATGTTTCTTTGCACAGAATAGTCAATTTGCAGGTTGTTTTATTTCTGTATCAATAGTGTATAAAAATCACCCCAGGCCTGGGGCTGTGCCACCAATACTTGTCAACAGAGTCTGCTCAGGGAGCTGTGACAGCCATCAAACCACCTCTTCTGCTTCTTGTTTCCAGCCAGTGCTTACGCTGGATTAATGAAGTGGCCAAAATTTCCTCATTCCTTTATTTGTTAGGAACACCCAGTTATCACCCAGTCAAATTCAGCCAAACACCATTTATTCCTTTTCATCCCTTCCCTCAATCCCTGTGCTCCACACAGGTTATAAGGAATGCTCCAGTGAAGACATTTGCCAGTGCAACCTTCAGCTCGCTCCTGGACGTGTTCCTGTCCACCACAGTCTTCCTCATCCTCTCCATCACGTGTTTCCTGAAGCACGGAATGGTGGCGTCCCCGCCGCCGCCTGCCGCCGTCGTGGTGTTCGTCATCGCCATCCTGCTGGAAGTGCTGTCCCTTGTCGTCTCCATCAGGTAAAGAAAGTGTAACAAAGGCTGCAGATGGCAGGGAGAGCTGCACTGGTGCCTGGCTCGGGAACATTTGCTTTGACAGCATCCCAGGAACTCTCTTGGACGGGCTGGAAGGCTTGAAGAGCAGAGTCAGTGCAGCCGAGGCTTGCGGCACATCTCGTGCAGGGAGAGCTCTGGCTACAGGAATTGCACAGAATTGATAGAGATCACTGAGGGAAATGGAATCTGCACCCCATCCCTGCCCTCTTGCTGTTCCTTGGGATGCCACTGTGTGTCTTCTCTCCTCACAGGACCGCCAGAATTCAAACAGAAAACTTTCCTCTGTCCTGCAAACAAACCCACCCAAAAAACCGTTCCTTTAAATTCCGACATAAAAATACGGAGTTCTGGGGTTAAAACTGACTTCATGTGTCAGAGCTGCAAAGAGCTGCAAAGAGCAGTGCTGCCCTCAAAGAAAGAAAGAAGAGAAATTGCTAAAGGCATGTTGTGTCTGTCCAGAACTTTTTTTCATGGGTTAACATTGACATAGTTCATGTTTTCTGTGTCGGCCATATAACAGGAGTCCAGTGTTCCCCCAGAAGGGAAGGGGCACTGTTTTGTCTCTGCAGAAGGGGTGGCACTTGTCAGGGCCGTGCTCAGAGGTGCCAGCCCCACACCTGAACCCTTGTCCTGCCCCTCAGCCTCTCCTGGCCCTCACAGCAGACTTGGCTGCAGGTGCCTGGTTTTTAACAGCAGCTCCTCACTCCCCATTTGTGCCCAGTCCCCCCCAGTGCTGGGATGTGCTGGGCTTCCAGAGCCTGCTGTGGTAACTCCTCCATCCCTGGCGTTACTCACACGCTCAGGGGGAGCAAAGAGCACTTTGTTCAGTGCAGCTCATGCTCTCCTGGGTGTGCTGTGTGATCTCCACTGATACCCCGTGTAACCTGTCATTAAGCCAGGTGATGGAGCTGGTAACGAGCCGTTTGTTTGTCTGGACCTGTGGGACTGGGTTCACTGTGCCCTCCTCATCCCGATGTTCCCTGCGCTTCCCTGACACCACAGCAGGAGAAGGGCAGTGTGTGCAAATGGGTGTCCTCTCCTGGAGTTCTGCAGATCTCTCAGGAATGTGTCAGTCAAAATGCTTTAGTAATTACGAGCTGGAAACAATTTCTGCTGCTGTTTCAAAAGAAACAAGAGATTGCAGTTTGCACTCTTATTTTGAGTTCGCAGGGTCGAGGTAAAAAATACTGAATTAATGCTTTAGTCACTGAAGGAAGTTTGTACCTCACTGGGCATATAAATGTGTGCAAGTGGATTTACATCAAAGCTGGCATGTGGAGTAGAGAGAAGCCTCTATGAAATGCACTTAAAGAGCATTTCTTAGCAGGGGTGTTTCGTTGTTGCAATTTGAATAGTTTTTAGAAAATCTAGAAATTCAGACAGTTAAAAGCTGTACTGGGAGATAGATGGTTGAACTGGTAGAGTTGTCATTCTAAACTGTTAATTGTTCCTCTCTCTTGCATCAGAAATGCATTTTTCCCTTTGCAGAAGTTTCTGCACTCTGGTTTGGGTGGGGCAGAAGATTTTCAGGCAGATTAATGTGCCAAGGCAGCTCTTTCAGGTGGTCTGGGTTTGGTGGCCATGAATTTGTTCAGCTGGGAACAGCTCAAGCTCCACTTTTCCAGAAGTGCTGCTTTCTGCTGTCCAGGTGTATTTGGAGAAAATTTGTGTTCACTCACTTTACAGGTGAATTCTTACCTCATTTTAGAATTTTTCAAATTGTTCTTGTTTTCCCTGTAGGACATTGCTTTTGCCTTATTTTGTACATTTATGAAAATTATTGCTATAATCTTAGAAATATTTATAGGTAGATACATGAGGTTTTATTGCAGTCCTGTTCTATAACTGGTGGTTTATGGGTTCCTTAAGGAGAAGAAAAAATGTTGTTTTCAGTCTATATAGTCAAGAGTTGGCAGAGTGGCTTTGTCTGTGAGTGGCTGTGCAGGGTTTGGCTTCACTGCAGCTCTGTGCTCTCAACCTGACCACTGATCCCAAGACCCCTCAAATTGTCCTGGTTGCCTTGGGAACCAGGAGTGGCTGGATGGGCTAAGTAACCACTGCTTTTCCTTGTCCTCTCCTTCAAACCAGCAGGGATGTTTTGAATTTATTTTGTGCCTTTGCTTTATAGTAAATGCCTAAAATACACTTCAGGGCCACCCCAGTCTCTGTAACCTGAGGCACACGCTCTGTACAGTTCCTTTGGGCAGGGAGGTGAAAATCATCTTTTTCCTCTTCAAATCCTCTTCCAAGTGAGGGCTGCTCCCTCTGACTGCTCATTATGCACAGAAACAGTGCAGAACTTCCTGTGCAGAAATGTCATCCCAAATGACAATCACAGAATACCACCGAGATATCTTTGGGGAGGAGACTGGACTACAATGCTGGGCACAATCCCAGAATTTCAGGAAAAGGGATTATTTTAAGACCAGAAAATTCTTGCCTAAGTTTCACATTGTATTTTCATTATCATGATGCTGAACACCCTGCCTTTAAATCAGCTAAATTAGAATTAAATCCAGGACTCAGCCTAGCAAGGGCTCCCTTGGCTCTCGTGGCTCAGCCCTCAGTCCAGCTGTGGGAGGGAAGAGGAGAGCACAGCCCTGACACAGCCTAGGCAGTGAGAAATGACTTAAAATTTGGATTTTGCAACAACAAAAGTCCTCATGGAGCAAAGCTTAGGAGGGAGAGGGATGTTTTGATTCCTCTGAAGTGTCTGATAATAAATTATTGGAGTACCTATAGATGAGGATCCCACTGTTAGCACAAGAGCCTCTCAAAAATTAATTGTATAAAGCTGCATGCAAAAATTGGTGCTTCATTTGTGAGCACATGGAAGATGCCATCTCCTCTGTAAATGTTCTCTGAAGAATGTCCTTCTGCCCACTTGAAACGTAGCTCCTTTGACGAGCTCAGCTGAAGTGTAAGAGATCCTAAAGTTCTGGTATTTAAAAAAAAATCATTGTCATTGAATGTACAACAGTGTGTGGGATTCAACTTGGGAGTCTGAGGAGTGGCTCTGCAGGAATAGGGGTTAGAGATTCTGCCCAACAGCTGCCCAATATTTAGTGTAAATACAGAAGTTTTTGACATCTTGTCCTCGAGTAAAACTGTTTATAAATAAGTTTATTTACAAAAAATGTGTTGTTTTGATAGCGTGCTTCAGGGAAGGCTTGTGGTGCAGGGTTGAGGGCAGGAGAGTGGGTATTTAGCCTGTTCAAGAGAGTGAGAGCTGGCAGCACTTTCAGTTGATTCATGAATTTAAAAGGACCTTTCTAGACAGCAAAAAAGAATCATCTAGATGAAGAAAGCAAGTGCAATCCAACAGTAGAAGGGAAATCGTGCTGCTGTCTGACCAAAGACCTGCCCTTTCCCTGGTGCTTCTCCTTCCCAGCCTTGCTGAGGTGCTACCCCTGTCTGTCCTCAGCCAAGACCTGTGGCCAACATTGGATCTTCCTAAATTCCTCATGACCAGGAGCAGAAATTGCTTTCTGCCCCTGGAGCTTAATGAACCAGATCTGTTAACACGACTGATACAGAGTATTGATGCTGGGGGAAACAATGTATTCTGTTTGCCTTTATTTATTTCTAACATCTGGTATTTAATATCCCACCAAATTGCTGCTATGCCAAAAGCTTTTGATTTGAACTCTGGGAATTGATTTTAAACTGCCAGTAAATACAGAAATTATGGTAACAGTCTACATTAGCCATTAATCATTTATGTCAAAGTTACTAATTTGAACTCCAGCTTGTGTAAACAGCTCAGATGCTTTAGCATTTAAGCCCTGTTGAGCTGCCCACTGACACTGCATTATTTACTGATAGTGCCCTGTAGCCATTAAATCTGTCTGCAGCTCTCGCTGCTGTCTGGATTTAATGCACCCCTGACTTCCTGGGCTGGGAGCGTTGGGCTGGATTCGCCCTTAAGGAGGAGAATTCCATCATTTAATTCCAGAGTGCAGAGCCCCACGATAAATCCCATCCCAAAACAATCAATGCAAGAAGGTGAAGATTGTCAGGAGAAACGTGGCATTGCCCTGGAATTTGCACCTGCCTTTTTGGGACACGCAGCTGCCTAAACAAAGCGGTGTCCTCACGGCGGGATTAACCCCTCGGGTTCGTCTGTGGATCTGCTGCTGTAGTTCCCACAGGAATTTGTCCTGGCGTGGAGGCTTGGCAGAAAGGAGAATGCAGACGTGGAGTCCCTGGTTGTGTGGTTGGGCTGAGAGACGTGAGCTGCCCCGGGTGTGTGCCACAGGGCCGGGGTCTGTGCCAGCCGGGCGTGGGCACGGGGCACCCGGCGTGCCCAGGGAGCCCGGGGCTGGCACTGGCATCCCTTCCCCAGCCCTGCTCTCAGCCCTGCCAGGGAGCTGCCAGTCCCAATCCATCGGCTGTTGGAGAGTGGGGAAAATAAAATGTTCAGAGGTGGGAAGTTGGGTGGTGATTTCAGACGTACTCTGGACAACGGGGCTGCCACTGAGCACAGTTCTGACAGTCTGTAACCCTTCAGAAACGCCAGTTCCTACTCTGGAGAGGTTTGGTTTTTTTAATCTTATATATCCAGTTTTTAAATTACGGTGCTTTGCTGGAAATACTGTTTTCTGATGGAACACAGTTTGAATTTTTGGTGTGAATGGAAGTCCATTAAACTGGGAACTGGCAAATCTGTGAGCACCCTCTCGTGGGCTCCCCTTGAATTACAGTGTATTACATCCTCCCAAATTCCTTTTTTTTCCATGGATTTGAGTATAATTTACAGATTTTAACACATGCAATTAGAGAAGAGTTCTTTATGCTTCACAGAATACCTGTAGTTGCAAGTCACAGAATTCCAGAGCAGAGAATTGAAAACTCATTCACAAACAATTTATATTTAAAGGTGTAGAATGAGTGTCAAACTAGCAAAGAGAAATTTAAATTCATCTTGATTTATATTAGGGTTTTATCCAGTATAAAACCTTATATTTGAGACGACAGGTTAAAAATGAGTGGCTATCGTTTCTCTTTTTAGAGATATAGGTGATATTCATATGACTTTGGAGACTGGCAATTTCATATTTAGTGTGTGGTTTTTGGGGTTTTTTTGTGCTGTGAGCATCTCTGTCCAAAAATCTGGTGTGATTCTGTAGTGTTTGGGCTCTGTAGTCCAGAGTTACCTGCTCAGCCTGGGTCAGGTAACTCCACACGTGCCATTAATGGCTCTGGATGCAGCCAATTGTGCTACACCACCTTTCTAAGTCTTCTTAAAAATAATTAGGCACTCGAACAGCAGTTGCAATTTTTCTCAAGTGACTAATGTTGAGCTTTGAGAAGGAAGTTATCCCAAGGATTTATTTCTGTGGATAAATACTAGTTTTCTATGCAATGCCCTTGAGCATCGAGCATCCTTTTACCTTCCCTTACTCATTTTAGCAATTAGAGCTGCTCTCATTTGAGAAGCATCTCCGGTAAGCTGCTCTCCAGAGCTCTCCCAGTTGGCTCCTCCAGCTCCTCCCAGGTTGGGGCCGTGGTTTTCCCGCAGCTCGAGGCGAGAGCCGTTCTTCCCGCGGTGCCGGGATCCAGCTGGGCGCGCGGTGCCGCGCGGAGCGGGCTGTGCCAGCTGGCCTCCCGGGCCTCGGCTCCTCCAGCTCAGCTCCTGCCAGCTCCCAGCCCACGCTCCCCTTCCCCTTCCCTGCTGACAGGGAACGGAGCCTGCCTGCAGACTGGCTGCTTGCGACTGGGAGAACTGGTTTGGGTTGCAGTGTGATGGGTGCCGGAGCTGCCCTGCTCCTCAAGCCTTCCTGGTGTTATTTTCTGTAACTTTAACTTGTAAGTTTTCCCCTCTCCCTGCCTGGTTTATTTATGAATTGAGAGGAATTTTCCCTCTGCTTAAACCCTCCAAGGAAGTGAAGTTTGGCTTTCAGTTTGGTTCCTGAAAGCCACCGTGCCGAGCTCTCCCTCCCTTTGCTGCCCCTCCTCACCGGAGCAAGCACTGGCTCACCTGGCAGCCAGGCTGGATTGCTCCCTGCAGTCAGCAGCAGCTGCTGCGGCACCTTGCTTGCTCACAGAGCCTAAGTGAGGGATTTGAAGCTGTATTATTACAGGTAAATGAGAGGTGCTAGGGGATGTGCTGCCATTAATGCCTGGATCCCTGCTTTCCTGTGTTCCAGGATGGCGTTCTTCCTGGAGGAGGTCATGACTTGCACCAAGCGTCTCCTGGAGGTGATATCTGGCTGGCTGCCTCGACACTTCTTCGGTGCAATCCTGGTTTCTCTCCCAGCTCTTGCAGTTTTTTCACACTTCACCTCTGATTTTGAAACAAATATACATGTAAGTTGTTGAATTCCCTTCCATAATGTGAGGGTTTGGAGCTAGCAAAGCTTGTTGCTTGCCTGCCTTCCTCCACCTCCCTCCTGCTTTACATCTGTTTGATACAGATCCCTTGGAGGGATGGGGCTTTGTGGATGATGGAATTCCTGGTCTGTTATGTAAACACAGCCATGGTGAAAACTCTCAGACAAAAGAGGAGAGGATACCTAGAAATTCCTGCTGCTTGCATACTTTTTTCCTCTTAGACCAAGCACTTCTGCAGGATTTTTTTTTTTGTTTGTTTGTTTGTTTTTTTGTTTTTTGAGGGGATGCAAGTGGTTTATCTCAGGATTATCATCCTGGGCTGGATTTGGAGTTTGGAGTCAGAGAAACCGTATCAGTGAACCTCAACAGTGAAAACAGGGTTAGTGAGGGGTGTCCTGGCTTTGCAGAGTGAGAAGGAACTCAAGGAGAGAGCACTTGGTACCTAGAAATGGCCATTGCAGGGGCTCTGGGAATGGTTAAAGAGTGCAGTAACTGCCTTCTGAAAAGGAATGGAAAGAAAATGGCATATTTAACCCAGACACAGAGATCCATAGGGAATTTGGTGTCTCTGTTATTAAAAGCACTCAGAAGAGGAGAACAAGGGGTTAAACATTCATAGAATCACAGAATGGTTTGGGTTGGAAGGCACTTCTTGTTCCAGCCCCCTGCCATGGGCAGCAGTGAGGAGGGGGGAGAACAGTTTAATTTGAAGGCCAACTATAGCATAAAATCAAGGCTTAAAAAGTGTGAATAAAATGGCCTCAAGCTGGAGACGAAAAATTGTTTCTCTGCAGGTTTCTCTTAGGCAGCACAGAGTGCAATCCTTCCTTTCCAGGATCTTCAGGGGATTCTGTTTCACAAAGCTCTTGCTGTTTCAGGGCCCTGGGTGTAGGTAATGACCAGATCCTCTTCACTCTTCCTCTCACAGCTTATTCCTGGGTACTGGGGAGTGTTTGTTCCATGGGAACGTGTGACCACACATTTTTTGGTCCTTGCCAATTTAAACACACATCCCGTGGTTATCACAGTCACAGGAGGGTGTGGCTGACATTCTCTTCCATGCCATGCTTAAGATCATTCTGCAGCTTCTACCTTTTGGGACTTCAGTTAAGGATTTTTAAGCTGTAATTTGATTTGTTTGTTCGTTCAGTCTGATGATAGTCTTTCCCTTGCATGATTATGAGTAAACTAACCCTAGGAATGCTTTCCTCAAGGGAAGGGAGCTGAAAACCTTCAAATCTCTCAAATCTGTCAAATTGATTTTGATACCATCCCATTCATCACCATCCTTGATCATCTCTCCAAATATTTCAGATAGTATCAGAGGAACCACTTTATGAGTGTGCTCTCAATACAGCAGCTGAGGTTGAGTTGAAACACTTCAGGCAGCAGCAGTTAAATGGTGATTTCCATCACCAAACTGAGAATGAGCTTTGCTTTCTTTCCTCTTGCAGGTGCTCCAGGGTTGTGGGGCTGTTGGCTCACTCTCCAAGAGATGTCCCAACTCAGCTTGTGCTCAGTGCTTCCACACTCATGGAGCTCTAGGAAATGGAGTCAATCTATAGAGGGTCAGGTAAGCATCCTCCTTTACTATGACATGGTTTTGCAAAGTTTTTTTTTTTATTCATAGCATTTTATACCCTCTCTGGATATAAAATAATTTAAATGAAAATTAACAAAAACAGCCATTAAAAAAATCAAAAAACTTTCCAAAGCCATGCATCCATAGTAAAATCCAGCACATCCTGACCCTCTGTAGGCTGGCTTCATTCTGGGGCATCACTTGGAGTGAGAACCACTGCTCTGTCACTTTAGGAGACCTGAAATGGGGGGGAAAAAGTAAGTTTAAGTTATGGGGTTTTTGTGGACACTTCTGAAATTCCTTTTATCTGTTTTTAAGTCATTTAAAAAGTAACAATTGTTGTTTGTGGTTTAAAAATGGTGAATTATGTAAGGATTTTTCCCATGCACTGTGTCTGCTCTCAATCACATGCTTGTTTGTTATGCCACAGGATTGCCAGGCTGCAGAGTCTGCACTTCAGCTGCACAGAACACCTAAAGGAGAAAGGGAGAGAATGATCATTTCATGCTCTAAAACACAGCATAAAGCTAGACCAGAACTCCTTAATCCAAGTCTGGAGTCTCTGGTTTAGCCTGGATGGTCATGAATATTCTTGGGAAACCAAAATTGGCACATCATTGGCACACTTGAGAGTTTTGAACATTGTAAGTTGTACCTGGGGAAATGAAGGTGCCCTGGACAGTGCATCTGTCCTGCACTTCCTTTCCTTTATCCAGTAAAGCTGTGGAGAGGTAAAGGGGTTTTGAGATGAGGCATTTGGAACAGGAAATGTGAACTTGTCCTTTCAAATTGCCCCAAGTGTTACCAGGTATGAGTAGCCAGTGACTGAAGCTGCCTTTTGTCACCAAGGCAGATCTTCCTTCCCTGGATTCAGCTGTCCCAGGGCACTGTGAGATCGTTCTCTGAGAAGTGTTTTTAAAAGCAGGCAGGTGGGTGAAATTACACTCTGCACTGCCAATGCAGTGAGATTTTGATGTTTAGTTTAAAGCAGGCAGGATCTAACCCCAGCAGTGGAGAGGGGGTTGCCATGAATTTTCACCTTCTTTTTTTCCCTTCTTTTGAATGAGAAGAGGCACTGAGCTCTTGGCCAAGGTAAGCTGGAGGCTCCGGACGCCGCTGAGATAACGGGGCTGTGATGAAAAACTCCATCCAGGGAAAGGGGTCACAAACCACCAGTGCTAAAGGTTTTCCTGCTCCTGGAAGGGAAGATGTCCATGTTCACTGGGATCCCTCCCTGTGCCCACCCTCCAGGAGGAATTATCCCCATCTCCCCCTGGCCCCCTTTCCCTGCCCGTGTGGGTGTGTGGCAGGGCCCTGGCAGCTGTTAACCCCCTCTCTCTCTCTGTTGCAGTACACCATGTTCATGTGTTGTGCCATTCTCATCACCATTGTGCAGTACTGTAACTTCTGCCAGCTCAGCTCCTGGATGAGATCCCTGCTGGCAACCGTGGTGGGAGCAGTGCTGCTCATCCTGCTCTACGTCTCCCTGTGCCCCGCCAGGTGAGCCTCTGCAGGGAACACAGCTGGGCTTCTCCCCAGGGAAACAAGGGGCTCATGCACAGGATTTTGCTGTCTGCCATGACTTTCTCCAGCATCTCGACCTTAATGATTTTATTTCTTCATTATTTATTTTTTTTGAAGGATTTCAAGGGGCCCTCTTCTGTGTGACGTTCTGTGCTTCCTGATCTGTTTCTAGGACACAGTTACAGACCCACAGAATTGCCTTTCACCACTAGTTTGAAAATCTGTTTTATTAAGGAATTTCCCAGGTATTTGGTGGTGCCAGAGAGCCCAACTGCTCCCCAACACCCCTCTGGATTTATTTTTGCCCTTAGGAACAACATTTTCTTCTTCCATGTCCTTCCTCAATGCATTTTCCAGTGTGGAAGGCAGATGCTTAAGTTTAATGGGATCTAATACTCAGTTCCATTCTCATTTCCTGCCTTTTCAGAGGACACTGCAGAACAGTAACCAGAGGAATCAAGATAATGCAGTTTCTTTACAATAACCTTAAATTTTTCCAGTTTTCCTCTGATAAACGATTTTCTGCAAGGAGAATTTGTTTGCAGTATTCTCCTGCTGTTTTCTTGCCAAGAGAGTCAAGGAGGTCCTTCCAGCCTTCTATTCCTACTGGCAAAATTTTATAATCACCTTGCACTTCTCAGTGGCTTGAGACCCTCCCTTGGGATGGACTTAGCAAGGTCTTCTCCTCAGTCAGTTCCTCTCCTTCAGAGAGCTGCTGAATCATAAGGTGAAAAACATGAAAAAAACTCCAAACAAACCAAAAAGAGTTTGCAAATACATATTTTAGTGAGTATTTAGGTTTAATTGCCCCTTCAAGTGTCTTCAGTGGTCTCTTTTGGTCAAATTTATATTTAAAAGAAGGGAGTGTAAAAGACACCTGTTATACCTGTTCACATCTCTGATTTGAGGTGGCTGTAAGGGTTGAAGGGAGAAAGTCCTGGGAAAAAACTATCCTGGAGCTGGAGTCTGTTGACCAGTTATTTCCAGATCATACTGACTGCAGAAAAATCCCTTTCTTGTCTGTCTGCAAAGGACTTGGACAAGAGGGCAGGGGAGTTCTCTCCAGTTTCAGAGGAGAAAAGGAGTGTTTGGCTCTGAAGCCTCTCTTGTCTCCTCATGGATTTGCCCTGTTGGGTTCAGGATCCCAGTGGACATCATCTGTCCCCAGCACTGAGAGGCCTTTCCCAGTCACAAAAACTTTCTCCCCTTGGCTTTTCCCTTTGTAGCACTGGTGCTTTCTCTGGCCAGCCCAGCTTCAGTGAGAATCATGGAATCACAAGATGTGTGAGGTTGGAAAAGCCCTCTGAGACCACTGAGCTGAGTGCAGCTGTTCCCCCAGCACTGCCAAGGCCACCCCTGACCCATGTCCCCCAGTGCCACATCCACAGGACTTTTAAATCCCCCCAGGAATGGGGACTCCAGCACTGCCTGGGCAGCTGTGCCAGGGCTTTTGCTTCAGACCTTTCTCTTCCCCTAATATCCATCTAAACCTCCCCTGGCACAGTTTGAGGCTGTTTCCTCTTGTTCCTTGGGAGCAGAGCCTGACCTGCAGCTGGCTCCAAACTCAACCCCAGGTTTTATTTTCCAGGGGAATTAGTGGAGAGCAGACCCTTGATGCCATTTCTTTCCATTCCCTGGTTGCTCTTCCCCAATTCCCCCCAGCAGGAGTTCCTGGAGCTCCTTCTCTTCCCCAGTGCAGCTGTGTCTGCACAGAGCTCCCTGGGGGTTCCTGGCAGAGCCTGGTCAAGGGGAATGGAATACACTGCTGGGTAGGCTCTGTGCTTTGTCCAGAAAAAAAGACACAGAACTGGGGATTTTCCAGTTTCAGCTTTATTAAGGGACTGGGAAAAGCTCTTCCAAAGCTGAGAGGTGGAGACCTTGCTCTTGTGTCAGGTCACAGCATCAGCTCTTGCTGCGTGCTGAAGGGACTCTGTGAATGTCAAGAAACCCCATTATCTTAATAAATATTACTAATGATGGTGTATTTCCACCTGTGGTGTGAACAGCAGTGACCATTAATGGGCAAGGTTCAGAAATCATGGACTGTTTTTATTTTATCCCTCAAAAAGAAATACTTCAAGTAGTAGAGCTGTTCAACTGCAGGTCTGAAAAGGTCATTGATAGAATTGATCCTCAACAAAAGTCACTCAGGTGCTCTTAGTGAAACCCATTACTTCAGTTTGTTAATAATCACCTTTTTGTTCATCTCTTACCATAATTCTGGTAATATTTTTTGTCACAGTGGCAATTGCAGCCCTGTCTGCACCACAGGCAGATCCATTCTGCACTTTTACTTCCAGTTGTAACTAATCCTGAGAGTTGGATACTGTCTTGCTACTTAATTGCAGTAGAGACACTATAATACAAGTAAACGAGAAAATGCTTGAACTACTTATTTTCTCTAATGGGATCTTCAAAACTGGGTTCTGTTTTTGTTAGGGTTTTGGGGATTTGGGGGATTTTTGATTTGGGGTGGTTTAGGTTTTTTGTTTGTTCATTTGTTTTGTTGGTTTGGGGTGGGTTTTTGTTTTTTTATTGTTTTGGTTTCTGTTTGGAGATGTTGGGGTTTGCCTCTTTGTGTTTTATTTTTAAAATCTTTGTGCTGTGTGCTCACATAAGATGAAGGCATAACAGAGTCTTAGAGTTCTGGGATTGCTTTTCCCTATTTTCCAGGTAAGATGGGATTGTTTAACAATTACTTGTTCCAGGCATCACCAATTTCCAGCTTCCCTTTGCAGGGATTTGCATCTCTGGCTGGTTCTTTCTTCCAAGCAGAGAAGTCATGTTCAGACAAAGTTTGTATGCAGTTGATCAGGTCTGCAGTGCAGTTATTGGTCTGTGCAAGAGAGAAGTTGAAAATTCTGTCTGGAATGCTGCAGGATGGTTTGTTTATTGCTTTAACTTTCCCTCTGAAATCAGTGCTTTTTTCATTTCAGCTCCATGGAAGCTCCTCATCTAGATTTGGCACAGAACTTTAGGTAAGCTTTCTATAAAATTACCATGTTTATATTTAGGGATAGAAACATTTTCAGTGAATTATATGTAGCCCAACGTTGCATCCACAGTAATAACTTGGGAAATCAACAAATTGGTTCAGCAAGTTGTGTTTAAGCTCCTTGTGTAATTCCTTTAAAAGATGACTTGGGTATGACCAAAACTCATCAGGGCTGGTACTGCAATCACAGAGTTGTGTAATGATATTTTCTCCTTAAATTGGATTTCTGGGAAATAGAACTATGGAGGAGCTACTTAAAAAAAGCATCTGTTTTTTCCAGTAGCAGCAGTTTTTAGAGCATTATCTGTCCACCACGAGCTGTTTGTTAGATTTCCTTGGCTGATTTGCACCATTCAGAAGCAGTGTGAGTTGGATGCTCTCACAGCTGGGCAGGTGAGAATCCCCTGGTGCAGAGGATTTTCCTCTGGAAAAGCTGGATGTGCAGCTGCCTTCCCAGGATGGGATGTGGCAGTCTGGGCCTGGCTGTCACCTCACCTGGGCAGAACAGGGAGTCACAAAACTGAAAGCAAAGGAAATTTTAATCCCCAGCCTTTCAAAGCAAACAGAAATCCCTTCCTGGGTTGCTAATGACCCCTTAAAATAAGGATGTTAGAGATGCACTCTGGTGATTTCAGTGTTGAGTGTCTCATGGGTTTAGTGCACATCTTTGCAATGCCATTTTGAAGTGTTTTTACTGCCCTTTGGTATTAGACAAGTCTGTGTTTGCTCCTTGCAAATTTGGGGGTGATACTTGGGCCACGTTGGGTTTGATTGAACTGTGGATGTGTGACCTTGGTAATGCATCTAAAGGGGTTTTCAGGAGCATCTTGCTTGTCCTGGGAGGATGTGTCAAAACAAAATTCCTTTTTAATAACTCTCATGTCCACAAATGCTGTGGCAGTCTAGAAAACACATGGGGTTTAGTACAGAGGAATGAGAACAGTGTTTCCTTGGGGATTTCTTCACCAAGATCTCAGCACTTGCTACAGTGTTTGGGGAGCTCTGGCTTTTCTTACTTGGGTTTTCCTTTTTCCTGGTTTTGATTCATGAAAGTCCTTTCCTGTAACAGAATTCCACCTCATTGAATCCAGAATGGAAATTTAAAGCCTAAAGAACAGCAGGGACTTTTTTTCTTCTTTTTTGGTAAACAGCATGGTGATCACTCCAGTAGTGTCTTAGGATCAGCCTTAGTTTGGATCCTTAGGGTTTGGATCCTTATTTTTCATTTGTGAAGGATTTAGTTTTGTTTCTTTTGTGCTGTTCAGAATTACAAACCTCTTCCTGCCAGCTCAGCAGGCTCCTGGGCAGCTGCTAATCACTGATCAATAATTCATCCTGCCTTAAGTTGTTGACAACTGGGTCTTCCCCTCAGTGACAGAAATCTGGGAGAAGGTCACCTGTCAAGCATTGTTTTCCTGCAGATGTTTTTCTTCCATAAATATAACTTCTAACTCATGGCAGGGGAAGGTGAGAGTTGCTGAGGACCAAACCATGGAGGTGTCTCTTGTGAGCAGCTGTGGAGGGAGGCTTTGCCTCCTTTACAAGGCTTGCCTTGTGATCTAAAGGCAAAGTAGAGCAGTAACCAAAATATGTCACCTGTTAAACATTTCTAAACTTGATTTTTCACTTTTTATTAGGATGTTGTCCGTGCTCCTTCAGCTGAGGAAGAGACCCATGTGCTAATTCTGCTCAGCACTGCCCTTCAGTTCAGCTCCCCTGGCCTGACCCTGCCCAAACTTGGACATTAACAAGTATTGGAAGTTAAAGGAGAGGGCTGGGAGTTAATCCTGTTCTCTTTCTGCCATTAAACAGAATTTGGCTTCTTTTTTCAGGGCTCTGTATATTATTGTACACCACATTTCTAGAGTACAGAATTTCCCCTTTTTTACTGGTAATGAGCTAATAAAAGGTGAAACTGTCTTAGCCTAACAAATTTTTTTGCTGCAAGTTTCTGCCAGAATTAAATAAATCAGGTTCCTCTCTTACCCCACTCGGCACTAAAGTTTTCCCATCTTCTAAGAGGGCTAGACAAGCTTGTGTGTTGCCTTTAATGAGGTTGTTCCCTTTCCTTGATCAAGAATAGAGATAATATTAATGTTGCCTGGGAAGAGAGACAGTAGTAATGCTAATGAAGCCTTAGCACAGAGTTCATCTCTGGGCTGTCTGTAAATAAAAATGTGGAGTTTGCCTTGTTATCCAGGCAGTCCAGTCCTTCAGCCCAGAGGATACAACCATGAACTTTGTCTTTTAAGCAGGAAATGTTTCTCATTTTCATTCCTTCCTCACCTCAGAGCAGGTGGGATGTGCCACTTTCCAGTGTGGCTGCTCCAGGGGGAACAGCACCTGAGTGGAGACTGAAATCCCCCTGTTGTAGGGAAGGGTTTATAGGCACCCACTGCACGTTTTTCATGGAAAGCAGCAGTTTGATCCCCTTTTCCACACCTTCCCTCCCTTGCTTTCTTCTCTCAGATTTAGCAGGCAGAGGCATCCTCTTCCAATATAGCAAGATATCCAAGTCCAAGCAGGGGTTACTGGCTCAGAAGCAAACTGGCTTTCCAGAACGCTCTGTAAGTGGAAAGCCATTATCTCCATGATTTGTGATCAAGCCAAAGGAGATTCTATCTCCAGAGTCTCACTTGTTCCATGTTCACAGCCTGGATGGAGGTGCCAAGTTAATAGTGAGGGGGCTGTGCCAGGCAGCACTTCACCAGTTCGAGTTAACATTGTCAGCTCAAGATTTCAATTTGAATGATTTTAAAAATCAGTTTTCTGTTGCAGCACCTCATAAAAAGTAGAATTGAGAAAGATTGGGCAGGGGGTTGATCCTTTCTGCTGGAGGTGTGGGGGAGTTTTTCTTCTTTTCATTCCAAAGGGTGACTCCAGGCCGTGGCTGCTGCCTGGGGAGGTGATTTCCAGCCCTGCAGGTGCTGTATCCTGGTCACTGCAAGCCCACAGGCTGGATTTCCATGTGAGGACGATGCAGTCACTCTCCCCTTCAGGGCTTTCCATACTGATGCACATTGGGTTGAAAACACCTGCTCTGGAGAAGCCACTGCAGCTTCTTCTGGGGATCCCACCCCATTCCCCATTGATGGAAGGAGGTCAGTGCACAGTGAGTCACTCCCTGCACTCCCAGCGAGGTCAGGCCACTCTGAGCAGATCATGGAGAGCTCCCAGCAAAGGGGAATGGGAGGCAGCAGCTCCTCCCTGGAGGCAGATCCTGTGCCTGACAGAGCGTCTGTGGTGCTCACTTCATTCACTGGAGAGGAGTTAAAGTACTTTGTGGAGTGTTTTGTACAGCAAACTGTAAATAAAAAGCCTTTAATGACTTAAATAAATCCCTGTGGCAGGAGTGTCTGATATTAGAGGGGATTATCTGGATCAAGCTCGTACTCTCAGAGCAGTAGCAGAGTCATTGCTCAGATCTTTCACAGATCTCTGCCCACAGGATGTGTGAAATAATGAACTCAGATTCAGAGAAGAACCTGAGTTGTGCTCCTTAATCCAGATTCCTTCCTCACTTTCCCCCACCTCTTCTTATTTTCCAAGATCTTTTCTCTTACCTACCATCCTCTCATTTTGTTTTATAAGCCCATCAAGCTAGGAGGGCATTTTGTCACCCCCAAGGATTGTATTTCTGGAATTGTTCCCTTCCAGTCATTAATTATGGAATCTCTTGGGCTGGAAAAGACCTCCAAGGTCAGGGAATCATAGAATACCCTGAGTTGAAAGGGACCAGCGAGGATCATCGAGTCCAACCATTAACCCAGCCAAGGCCACCACTAAACCATGTCTTTGTCTCTGACTTGTCCTTCAAGGGAGGACATAAACAGGTCCATAACAAAGGTTCTGTTGAGGATCAGGGAGGAAGGAGTGTCTTGGTACAGCAGTTGCAGGAACCTCATGATGGAGCCCTACTTTGGGACATCTCCTCCTTTCATGGTCCCCTTGTGAAGAGGGAATAAAATTAAATAAAATGAAAACTCCTTCACTTCTCCTGGGAGTATATTTATGGTAGAAAACAAAAGAAGTAATTTCCAATGTAATCTGTCCTATCTTTCATCTGAAATTGAACCTGCATACTCTGTATTGTAAATATTTCACTCACTGGAAACTTTTTTCCCCATAGGATTTCTGTAAAATACAAAGATTGTGGCACAGAGAAATGTTTTTGGTTATGGGGCACGTTCATCTGTCTCACAGCTGTGCTGTGGTTTTGTTTCATCACACTTTTCTGTCAATCAAGTATTCGAGAACGAAACTCAGAAAAAAAACCTGTGCCTGTAATAAAGTTCAGTTCTAAAATATATCCAGAGTGGAAGCCTGTCCCCCATGGATATGAAGCAACAAAATTAACTCAGGAATGTTTTCATATGTTACAGTAACAAATTCAGCCTTCTCTGCTTGAGCTGTTGCTCCAGTTGTGCTGAGTTTTAATTCCTTCCTGCCTTCCCAGGGAAATGCAGGCAGGTGCTGAGTATGGATTCCTCTCTGGCTCTCCAGGAGAAAGGTTGATGTGATGCTTTCCCCTTGCAAACCATCTCTTAACTTGAAAAACTTCAGTGTGTGTCTGCTCATATCAAATCTCAAGCTTTGGCACAATTTTATCCAAAAAATGCAGTTGGATCCCTGCAGAAATGACTGCGTGCCAAGCTGTCTGCATTTAGCCTTCGCTTCTGGGATTGCATAGGTGGGGCCTTCTCAGCTTCAATTTGTGTCTTTGCATCTCTGCAGAAAGTTGAGATTGGAGAGTGCAGATGTCTCCTCGTTCAGGGTGGTTTGGCACTGGCAGATGCTCCATCAGCGCCTCATAATCTGCTCAGGCAGGCACTGAACTGTCGAGAGGATCTGAAATATTGCTCCCAGTCTATGGCAGACAGGAATTTTTGATTATTTTATGTAATCTTGGCACTTGGAGAAACTTTCTGTCTCCGCCATGAAGAGCTGAAGAGGTTTTATCATAGAAAAGATGTCAGCACAGCCATGTTCCCCACTCATGCAGTTCATAGAACCACAGACTGGGTTGGGTCAGAAGGATCTTAAAGCCCATCCATTTCCAACCCCTGCCACGAGGGTTCTCCATGACTTGTCTTTTACAGGGTTATCTTCTCCCAAACTCTCTGTGTGTAGCATTAAAGGCACGTGGCAAAGGTTGCTGGTCCTCGGTGAGGACATGAGGGAAAGGCACAGGAGTGTAAAGCAGCTGGTTCTGAATCCTGGAGGTAACAAAAAATACAAAACCAGGTAAATTCCACACAATTCACAGACAGCCCCACGTACAGACATTCAGTGGACTGAGATACCTAAACACACGCACAGGTACACATTTACATGCAGTGCTTCTAGTTATGTATTTAGATATTATGATAACTGTTTCCTTGGTGAAGTCCTTAAAACAGGATTGGGCTGTGCCACTGAACACGATGATAAAGAAATACTTGGTGGGTTTAAGGAAGTACTCAGTGAGTTTAAGAACTAAATTAATTCTTTGGCATTTTCTTAACAGCAGATGAAGTTCTCGACGCATATTTTATAATTTAGTATGTAACTGTACTTCCCACTCTTCCTTTTCCAGCAGAGGATTTCTAACTGTGGAGCAGGGATGGCAGTGCCCTAACTTAAAATGCCCCTGTGTGTTCTCCCCTTTGTGCAGCTCCAGAAGGAGCCCGTGCAACAGCTCGGTGCCGAGCGAGGCGAAGCGGCCGGCGGAGCTGATCGGCCAGGAGGTGGTCCTGGTGTCCTTCCTGCTGCTCCTGCTGGTCTGGTTCCTGAACCGCGAGTTCGAGGTCAGTTACCGCCTGCACTACCACGGGGACGTGGAGGCCGACCTGCACCGCACCAAGATCCAGAGCATGAGGGATCAGGCGGACTGGCTGCTGAGGAACATCATCCCCTACCACGTGGCCGAGCAGCTGAAGGTGTCCCAGAGCTACTCCAAAAACCACGACAGCGGCGGGGTGATCTTTGCCAGCATCGTGAACTTCAGCGAGTTCTACGAGGAGAACTACGAGGGCGGCAAGGAGTGTTACCGGGTCCTGAACGAGCTCATCGGGGACTTCGACGAGCTGCTGAGCAAACCCCACTACAGCAGCATCGAGAAAATCAAAACCATCGGGGCCACCTACATGGCGGCGTCGGGGCTGAACACCTCGCAGTGCCAGGACAGCAGCCAACCCCACGGGCACCTGCAGACCCTTTTTGAATTTGCCAAAGAAATGATGCGGGTGGTGGATGACTTCAACAACAACATGCTGTGGTTTAACTTCAAGCTCCGGATCGGCTTTAACCACGGCCCCCTCACGGCCGGGGTCATCGGCACCACCAAGCTGTTGTACGACATCTGGGGGGACACCGTGAACATCGCCAGCAGGATGGACACCACCGGCGTCGAGTGCCGCATCCAGGTGAGCGAGGAGAGCTACCGCATCCTCAGCAAGATGGGCTATGACTTTGACTACAGGGGGACGGTCAACGTCAAGGGGAAGGGTCAGATGAAGACCTACCTTTACCCCAAGTGCATGGACAACGGGATCGTCCCGCATCACCAGTTGTCCATATCTCCGGACATTCGGGTTCAAGTGGATGGCAGCATCGGGCGGTCTCCGACGGACGAGATTGCCAACCTGGTGCCTTCTGTACAGAACTCTGATAAGGCGGCCCACGGCACAGATAACTCAGAGGCCAAGGACATCCTTCCTTCCGCCAAGAAGCTCCAGAAGGACGCGGCGAAGGCAGAGGAGAGGTGCGGGTTTGGCAAAGCCGTGGAGACGGATGACTGTGAGGAAGCGGGGACTGAGGAGGTCAATGAACTGACAAAGCTAAATATCTCTAAGAGTGTATGATGAACTGTCAGAGTTGCATGAAGTGCTCTGTCCATAGAAACACACAGACTTTTGCAATTGGCAGTTTTCTTTTTTCAAGAGAGACCTTCTCCACACCTGGGTTGTACGTTTGTGTTCATTTCGGCACCTGGGGCTGTGTGGATCATGGCTCTTCAGGTCTTGTTTTCATCCATCTCTCTCCTCCATGCCCCAAATCACATCCCAAGCTCCCCAGCTCCCTGTGCAACCATCTTACAGCTGAGTAGAGGATATTAAGTGCCTTCAGATATACTCCACTGGACTCCCTGTCAAGGTACAGAGGCCCCAAGTGAAATCATAGCTTTGGGTATTTATCTAATTTTAAAGAAAAGAAAAGCTGTGGTTATATCATTTTTATTGTTGTTTCTCACAAAACACTTTTTTTGGCTAACGCAACTCCTTGGGTTTTTTATATCTCTCGGAACAATGTTTTACTGTTATCAGACCTTTTGTATGTAACACACAGACATGTGCATGTATCTACCATATGAGACTGCTATAAAGTGCCAGTAATGCACCACAAGAATGTCTGGGCGAGGGGTGACACGCTTTGGCTCGGGCTGGAGGGGGAGTTGTGCCGTGGCTCAGCCTTTAGTTAGGGCAGGAGGAACAGCTGCTGTCGTTCTGTTCTCCTTTCCCAATGCTTCCTGCAGCCTCCATGTGCCATCGTGTGCTTTGGATACACTTCTTTCCCATATAGCCAATGAGTTACTGCTCCGTGGGAGTGGAAGGAGGGCTGGGACAGTGCCAGCTCTGGGGACAGGTTTCCAGAAGCAGATGAGAGACCACGGGAGTGCTGCAGTTCAGGGCTCCCAGCTCCGTGTGCAGCTCAGTGGGCGAAGGTAGGTGACGTCGGTGTCTCTGAGCTGATTGGAGAGAGACAAAGAGAAAAGCAAAATAAATGTTTTGGGAATGCCTTTATTTATTTATTTATTTTATTCCTGTTTGGTTTTTTGGGGTTTTTTAATTTGTTTGGGAATTTTCGCATGCAGAAGGGACTGGGAGAGATGAATTGTTCATGGGTTTAATGGGAGTAATAAGAGTGTTTGAGCCTCTGTGAACTACCAACCACTGTGAGGATGTTACCTTAGGCAATATTTGTTTCCAAGCTGGTGACACTTCGGAAGCCACCAAACACAGTTGAGTATCCCAGCTTCCCTCTGGACTGAACCAATGGTGCTGCACAATATTTTTCAGGATTTTCCACATACACACAAACATACTGTGCTTTTGCAGCAGGGAAGAGAACAGAATGCTCCCTTCCTGCTGCTGAAAGCAGGAAGAGGGAGAAGAGTCCTTGTAGTGGGTTGAGAAGCACAATCATTTTGCAGTCCTGAGGACGGCTCCGTGCAGGTTCCTGGGAGCAGAGGCCTGCAGGAGCCCAGGAGCTGCTTGCACAGAGGGAACTCTGGGTTTGGGGGCTTAGGCTGTGCCCCTCTGCCCTCTGCATGCTTCCACCACCTCCCTCTCTGGCCTTGGATGTCCTGCTGGGGATCACACTGACCATTCAACTACTCTAGTTCAGCCAACTCCCTCTGACACCAAATAAAGTGAAAGGATTTTTTATTCCCAAAACAAGTTGATCAGCCAGGGGAGAGCTGGGGAAAGGCAGTGCTGCACTGGCTGCGTGGTGCTGGGGGCTCTTTCCATCTGAACTCGAGTCAAAATGTATTGCTTCTTCCTCTTATCCCCGTGTGCTTTTGGGGTATGAGTAATAAATATATCCATTGTGGGGTTCCTGTTTAGCTGGTGGAGATCCATCTCTACTCCACAGCCAGCATGGAGCCCATGAAGCCTTTATCAGATGTGAGTCTGGGATTTCTGGATCTCAGTTAAACAGAGCTCTGCACACAGGTCCTGCAAAGCTGCTGCTTATGCATGTCAGTGTCCCATTTGATAGGAAAGCTGTTCAGGATTCATCTTCTCTGCCAGCACACAACAAACCAGGGGATCCTCACCCCCAAATCCCTGTGCCACAGATGCTGTTGCCTGTTTGGAGGCTGTTCCTGATGAGCAGCAATGTGAGGTGGTTTTGAGGGCAGTTTTCCAGCAGCTTCCTTCTCCCTAGGGTTACAACTCCCCCCTCCCCATAGTGGGTTGCACTTCCAACTTTCAGGTAGTAATTCTGAAAATACCTCTTGCATCTGAAGAATGTATTCCTGAAACAATTGTTAGGGTTCTTGGTTCAGTTAAGGTGTGTCAGTATTCCTTTTCCTACAGCCAAGGAGCTAACATGATCCAGAATTGTTTACATGCCTTCTAGTGTTATGTTACTGTCTCAGAGTCATTCCAGCCTTTCTCCCTGTCACTTCTTTCTCCCAGTTTTACAGACCCTTCCCATCCTTGCTCTTCCCCTCCTCAGCTGTGTGCAAGGGCAGAGCTCAGTCAGGATGTGCTGGCTCCTTGAGACACTGCACAATAACCAAACCTCCACCAGCCCCAGCCCTGCTCCAGGGAGAGGTTGGCAACCTGTGGTTAAACCCAAAAGGAAAAGGTGCTGGAATGGGACTCCTGACCCAAAGCACTTTCCTCTTCATTGTTCAAGTACTTCAGGATGCAAAATCCTCCTCCTCCAGCCTGTAAAGTACACAAGGCTCCCGTGCTGCTGTGGTGTGGGGCTGTGGGAGTATCGTTGGGTTTATGGGAACATCCATGTACCAGACCCCAAACACACCAGGGCTTCTCTTTGTTGGCACTGAGCAAATAAAGGCACTGAGGACAGCAGCACTGGTGGACTCAGAAATCAAGGGCTGTTGTCTGCTCTGGGAACTGCCAGTGATGGTACTCTGCCTTCACTCTGGCTTGGGAAAAGACTCCTGATGGGTGACCAGTGTTTGCTCCTTGCCAAGGCAGCAGCAGGAATCCCACAGCTGGGGCTGCCAGGGGTTAAATCTCCTCAATGCAGTGCAGTAACCAAATCAACAAGTTCAGTTCTCAATGGATGGTTTGGAGGGGGAGATTTGTTGGCTGCAAGGAGATACCTGTTTGTGTTGTAAACCAGTGGGAGCTGAACCTTCACACCTCCCCTTACGCTTCTGAAGATTTATCCTGACACAAAAATGACTCTGGAGGCGTTTCTAGCAGCGTTGTGTGGCTCTGCTGCAGAATTCCTGACACGTGTGCTGGTGGGAGGCCACAGGCAAAGTTCACTTCATTAAAATGCCTGTGGTGTGTGTGCTGTTGGTGCCAGCAGTGCTGTCAGTGAACATGGGGGGGTTGGCTGGGTCCCCAGGGCTTTATTCCACATGGACAATCCCTGCGTGGCTGCTCTTCCAATCCTTAGGGTGGTTTAATGGCAGTGATTTTAAAACGATCCAGAAAAGGCAGCTGGGGAGATTGCTGAGTGTTTGTGGCCCCGTGTTGCTTTCTGCCACTTGCAGCACCTGCTCCAGGGTGCAGAGTGACAAAGGGTGCACAAGGAGTGTGGGCAGTGAGGTCTTAATCTGCTGCTAACACACCAAAATGTGTTTTCCTCCCTGCTGCTCCTGTGAGAGATTTCTGTGAGAACCAGGTAAATGGCATTCCTATGGATTAACTTCTGGCTGGATTTGGAGGAGGGATTTCCCTCTCACTTCCCAGGATTTGGGGCCATTCCCCTTTGCTGCAGTAACATGAGCACTGTGAGCAGAAGGGGACAGTGCCATGGTCTGACTGCAGCTTCTCCTGTGTCCCACGAGTGGCAAAATGAGGGGAGGAAAGGGTGGATTCCCCAAGGGCTTTGCACAAAACAAGTATTTGGATACTCTTCTTTTAGGGCTAAAACAAACCCAGAAATGAGGTGCCCAGAGCAAAACTGAAGGGAGCTCCCTGTACCCATAGCAGCTTTAGCTAAAGAGGAGTTTACTCCTGAGTAAAAGGCCAAGTTTTTTAGGGTTTCTGGCATTTTAAAATTGCTAACTCTGATCTGTTTCTAAAGCCTTCATTCTGAATACAGCAAAAGGTGTTGCAAGGGAGCAGTTAATTCATGTCACAACATTTCAAGAGGCTTAGGGTGCCTGAGGTTGGCTGTGGTGCCTTTGTCTGTTGAAATCTGCACCTTGCCTTGGTGGGGGTTTTGCCAAATTTAAAGACCCTCTTTTCTCCCTTCTTCCCTGCTGTGGTCTCCATGTGGTCTCACATGGGAGTGGTTGTTGCCTCCCTGCTCCTCACCTTTAGGAACCTGTGTCTTCCTCATTGCAGGGCAGCACCTGAGCTGAGGTCAGGGCTCCAGGTGCTGCTGGTGCTGCTGGTGCCTCCCTGTGTCCTGAGGAAAGGGGAGATGGGTTTTGCTTTGATGTTTGTACATTTTTCCTGCTCACAGCTGCAGCTTCCTCCTCATGGTGGTGACAGAAGATACAGAAGAGGCACGTCCCTGCAGTTAAATTTAAGAATTAAATTTAAAAATACAGTTGTGGTTTATTGATGTAATTTTTCCAGTTGCTGGAAATGCCAGAGGGGTGGTTTAACTGTAAGTACAGAATGATTTGCATGTGGGAACAGTCAAGGTGGAGGTGCAGGGATGACCCAGTGCCATGGCACTGCCATCTCAATACCCAGGCTGCTGTGAACAGCCAGCTGAAGTCCCAGAGTAATGCTGAGACTGGACTGGCTGCTTGTGAAACATCAGTTTGGGCAGGAAAGTCACTTGCTCCAATGTTTTTCTCCTTTGGAGTTCTCTCTGCAGGCAGTGGCAGTGGGATTCTGCAAAATCTTATAAAAATGTTGGAATTAATAACCATTACTCACCAATTCCTGCTGGCCCTGGAGCTGTCTGAGGACAGCCATGGTCTGAAGATGTCTCAGTTCAGAGCTGTAGGTAGGACACAGTGTCATGCTTTGGCTTCATATGGTAACGTGCTTCCAGGTCTGGAACTGGGGAGACAAGAAGGGAATGTGGAACAAGCTGGTGGTTTCAAGGCTGATCTGTGTGTCCAGGGGTGCTGGACAGGAAGCTGTGCCAGGTGGGAAGCAGAGCCTTGGCTTTCCAGCTTGTTCTTGTTTCCTGGGGGTGGGGGAATGCAGAGCCTTAAAATGGGCTGATTTTATTAAAATCTGAATTAACACCACCCTCTGAACTCTGTCTAGATTATTGGTGGAAGTCAGACACCAAGAGCTTATTGCCTTTGTCTTATTTAAAGAGTTTGTTTAAAGTGAAACACCAGGCTCTGCAGAGGTTGAAGGAGAAAATAAAACGGGTGGAATGTGTCTTGTCTTGACAGCAGTGCAGTTTGAGGGTGCCATGGGAAGGAAATTTGAGGTGCTGTGCAGACACTGGGTAAAGCTCTGATAGAAAAAAATACAAGTATTTTGTACAAAATGTTTCAGGTGTTTCTGATGTGAACTGAACTTCTGTCTCAGCCCTTTATCAGGGCTGGGTTGTACAACATGTACAGAACTGTTTGCTCCTTGCCTTTGGAAGTCAGTTTTGGCTTGGGAGAAAGAGGATTAGTTTGGACAAAACAGATTGGTGGGAGATATTTAAGACCCTTTTTTTCCTGGTCCCTTATTGGAGCTGCTAAACATTTGCTGCCCTAACCCAGCTGCCCAGCCCGAGGCTGGCCAGGAGCTGGAGGCACAAACCTGCTCCAGGGCTGGAGTTCAACATCCTCCTCAGGAGCTGTCCCAGGGCCGCTCTCCCCACTGCAGATCAGTGACTGAGGAGCAGCCCTTGGTGTTTTACTCTTCTGGAATGGCCCTGAGGCCGCTGCTGCCATCTCCTGTCTCATCCTTGTTCTCCCTGTTATCGGGCTCTCTGCAACAATTGCACAGAATCCCAGAATAATTTGGGTTGGAAGGGACCTTAAAGCTCATCTTGTTCCACCCCTGCCATGGCAGGGACACCTCCCACTGTCCCAGGCTGCTCCAAGCCCTGTCCAGCCTGGCCTTGGGCACTGCCAGGGATCCAGGGGCAGCCACAGCTGCTCTGGGCACCCTGTGCCAGGGCCTGCCCACCCTCCCAGGGAACAATTCCTGCCCAAGATCCCACCCATCCCTGCCCTCTGGCAGTGGAAGCCATTCCCTGTGTCCTGTCCCTCCATCCCTTGTCCCCAGTCCCTCTCCAGCTCTCCTGGAGCCCCTTTAGGCCCTGGCAGGGGCTCTGAGCTCTCCCTGGAGCCTTCTCCTCTCCAGGTGAGCACCCCCAGCTCTCCCAGCCTGGCTCCAGAGCAGAGGGGCTCCAGTCCTGGGAGCAGCTCCATGCCTGTAATGGATTTTAATGTCCAGAAATGGCAGCGTTCACTGAATTGAAGAACTGCAGAGAAGGTCATGGCTGGGAACAGTTGGTACAGGTTTAAGTTCCCACTCTCACTGGTGATGCTCTGATCAGTTTGTCATCCAGCTCATTGCTGGCTGTGTGGTGTAATGTCACTGATTTGGCCATCATTTCTCAAATCCTCCTTCAGATGAGTCAAGGTGACTTTCTCAATCTTTTCCTTCTTTTCCTCCCTCAGTTACTCAAGTCTTCACTTGTTTCTACTTAGTGCATCAGCACCATCTTTGGAATTGAAGATGGTTTGTATCCATTTGTGCTGAGGGATTCAGGGCAGGGAAGGACACAGTGTGTGGTCCATGTACAGGTATGCCCAAGGGGAAATGCCTCTTTAGTGACTGAAGCTTTGCCTCTTTGCTTCTTCCAGGTGAGCCCAGAGCAGTGTGTAGGGTTTATTTCCAGTACTGGATGTACCACTCCATCCTGTCCAAAGGAGGGGGTGGCAGTGCTGCCAGCTCTGCTGCGTCACTGCCTCAGCCAGGTTTGGTCCCTGCACAGTCCCACTGGCACCAGCTCCAGGAGCCCACAGTTACCAGTGACCCTCTCCCCAATTTAATTGCTTCTGGTTTCAGAGCCTGTGCTTAAATACAGAGATGCATGATACATATGCTGAGGCAGAGACCTGTTACACCCTACTGCAAATACAGCTTTAAACTTCCAAAGTAATAAACTCTTAAAGCCAAGAGCCTTAACAACTCCAGCATCTGCTGAGACGAGAAACAGTTCCAAGGTTGTGCTGAATATTTGGGAATTTTTCCTGCTCGATGGCACAGGCGTCTCTGGTTTGCAGGGAGGCAGCAGCAGTATCCAAAGATGACAAGGGCCTTGGCCACACTCTCCCAGTTCCCCAGGAACAGGTAAACACGCTCCCCCATGTGCTCTCAAGAAAGTCACCTCACTGCCCAGTGCCTGCTGGATGGCTTTAGATGTTGAATTGCTCAGGAAAGCTCCTTCTTTTCGTGGAACAGTGTTCTTAACTTATCATAAAACATTGTCTTTGCTGGTGGCAGGGGCTGGATTCCTCCTTTCTTTCCCTTTGGTCCTTTCAGCCCTGAGGGGTCAAGGCAGGGATGTAAATGATGGGAAAGGGGGCTCAGGAGGGAAGGAGCTGGATGTGCCCCTGGAGACAGCCCCAGTGGAGGAGCTGCCATGCAGGTCCCACAGTGGTGCCTGGGCAGCAGCAGCTCCAGCAGCCGAGCTGTCCCCAGGCTCTGGGGAGGTTTGCATCCTGCTGCCTGCTCCATGCAGCCAGGCCACGGACACCTTGGTCAATGCACCTTCCCTCCTGCCTGTTGGTTTTGCTTTTCTCAGCAAATCTCAGCTGGTTACTGAAAGCCTGCACTAGGAATCAGCGCTGTGCCCGACCAGACCGGCTGGGGCTGGGGATGAGGGTCGGGGTTGGGGTTTGGGGTTGGATTGAAACAGGATCTGCCCACCCTCTCTCCACACAATGACACCCACACGGTGATCCCCCTGTAAAAGCCGTCACTGGGCGGCAAGGGAGGTGGTAGCTGATTACAAACAGCCTGAGAGATTATTTTTGGCGTGATCAGCTGAAACCAGGGATGGCTTTGATTTGCTGAGGGCAAGGAGTGGGCCTGGGAGCCAGCACAGGCCCCTGAGCATCCCCTGCTTCCTTGAGAAGCTACCTCAGCACTGACCCAGGGCTCCAGCACTCCCTGTCCTTGCACAAGCACACGTGGGCATGGATAGAAATACAGATGGACAGAAAGCATTAATTGAAAATGCCACTGAAACATTATTGAATTACAAATTGAAAATGAATTGAGGACAGTTTCCGATTAAAACATTTTAAAAGGCAAATTTAAGTGTTTTGAAGTCTCCAGGTTAGCTGGAAATTATTTTTTCCGGGTATCTCCGGTTCCTTTCCCTCCTGCCCAGCGCAGCCCGTGTTCCCACCCTCTCCCTCCCTTGCGGACAGAGAGAACCGCGCTGTTTACACCGCCCTGCTGGGGCAGCCTCGCCCGGGGCTGTGCGGGGGGACGGGGCTTCCTCGCAGCAGCCTCACTGTAAATACTCTGCCAATGCTTCGTGGACAAACCGAGATGGCAACAAGTTGTATCTGTGAAATATAAGCTCTGTGTGTGTATATAGATCCAACGCGTGTTATCTGCGGCTCTGTAATCAATTGTGTATGAAACTGTTCCACTGTACGGCCGATCATTTCATGCTCTCTTAGATGTAGAAAAGCTGAGAAGTAATTCACAATACACTGTGTCAACTCCAAATCGTTTTTGCTTTCGTATTTTTGCTCCAGCCCCGCTTCAGCCGCAGCCCTTGACACACGATCTGGAAAAATAGTTTGGAATAGGTTTTTCAGCCCTTTGGTTTGGATTTGGCTTTTAACAATGTTTCTTTGATAATTGTGAAGTCACCAAGTTAATTTTTGATTAGGTGCATATTTAGGAGGCATCTTAAACACAGAAGGGATTTGTCACATAGGTGTGCTGCACTTCGATGTGTTGGTTGGCAGTGAATGACCTTCCTGTTCCCAGTGCCCAGGGTGAGAAGACAACTCCTTCCTAATTTTTCCTTATTTTAATCCAGCTCTGAAGCATTGGGAAGGGGCTGTGCAGCTGCCACTGGCAGCACCTCTGCAGCCACCTTAGGTCACTGCTGGGCAGAGCTTTTCCTCACAGGGAGCTTGTGTTGGCCAAAACTGGGGATGAACTTTAAATAGTTATTTTTCTCTTTGGCAGAGAGAATTGATGGTTTATTCTGGAATTCCAGTGCCTTATTCAGATCCCCTGAATTTGCTTGGAAAGGGGAGTGAGGCAGTTTTTCTGGAGAGAGTGTCCACAGAGCAAGGACTGGCTGAGTGGCAGTGGCTGGGCAAGAAGAGGAGCCTTGATACTTCCAAAACCAGAATCTGGCCCAAAGAGGAAACCCCACGTCTGTCTGTGTGTCCCACACCCCTCACCTCTCTTGGGGTTTCTTGTCAGCATCCCAGTGTGTGCTCATTTGGTTTCCCTGGGGAATGAAACCCCTACTGAAGCCCTGAGCCCTCCCAGTCAGGGTTTGACCTGGTAGATGTTCAGGTTTCCTCTGGATCCTGCTGCCTGTCGGTGACCAGTGACCCACCACCATTGTGTCCTGCAGCACCAAACCCTTCTCACCAGGCAGCCACAGCATCTGCATGGATCCAGCCACGCTGTCCAGCTTCCCTTTCCTTACCCTCCCTCAGCTGCAGCAGAGCAAGAGTGCTGGAATCAAAGAGAAGTGGGATCGTTTCTCTGGGTCCTGACTGATTCTTTTCCCCGTATTTTGAACATTTCCTTTTTTTCCCACAGCTCATGTAAGTATGAGAGCACGCAGTCACACCTGTGGTGCAACTGGCACCACAGCCAGCATTTGCCCTGGGCTCCTCAGTGCCAGCCCAGTGTTTAATGCCAGCAGGGGTGTGTAGGCCTTGCTGGGGTGTTCCCAGATATTCACCTTCTGCTGTAGGTGAAAAGTGTTCCAATGTTGTCCAGTCAGGTTCTGATTGTGGATCATGGTGATTGTCAACTGCCAAGGGATACTTTTTAATAAATCTGGTCAAGGTATTTCAAATGAATCCAGTCTTGCTGTTTCCAGTTTGTTCTGTCCTGGGTAAGCCCACATTAAAGTTTTTTTTCTCTCTGTGCCTTGGTTTGTGATCAGGACATGTCATTCACCCGTGTTGGGTGTATTGAAAGACCCACCCTGTGCATGGTTGGGTTATGTGGGGACTGTTTAACAAGAAAATCCCAAAGATTTCTCAGGGAGATGGTTCCCAGCAGTTCCTGAAAGTCTGGGCTGTGTTTGTCCATAGCAAGCCTTGAGTGCTCAGCCTGCTGCCATGCTGTGCTCGGCACAACTGGACAGTGGGGTACAACAGGGCCAACCCAGAGACTGTTCCGTGTGTCCCATCTACAGGTGCTGCCAGGGATCTGGCACCTCAGGCATGCTGCAGAATGGGATCTCTGTGGGATCCACTGGCTTCTTCCTCCTCTGGAAGGAGGCCCCAGGACTGCCCTGGGTGCGGAGAAGGTGAGTGGTCCCCACCCCACAGGTTATTGCTGTGGGGGTGCTCACAGGTTCTGCACTGCCTCGGGGTTTCTGCTTCCAAGGAACCACCATCCCCCAGGGGTTATGGAGAGGTGCTGCAGCTCCTGGAGCCACCTCCCAGTCTGTGACCAGTGGGTGGCTGGAAAAGCCTTTGCCCTCCTTGCTTAACCAGAGGTGATATTTCAGCTTTCCTGTGGAGGGTGAACTTGCAGGTGACCTCTGGCCCAGGCTTGGCCACATTTTAGGACCCCCAGCTCTGGCACTGTGGGGAGTGGGTATGGAGCACATCTTCCAGTTCCTGCCCTGGTTCCCCTGGGGTGTCCTTGGGGATTTCCTGGCCATCTCCAATCCAAGCTCTTCCCCTGTTTTCCTGGGGCTGCTCCAGCTCTATGTCACAGCCCTGGACTCCATCTGCTTCTTCATGCTGTGCCATGACCACAACCTCATCATAGGACTCTGCCCTGATCCTGCTTCAGGAGCGGCTCATGGAGAGAGAGGGTGCTCTCACCTGGCTTCCTGCACCAACCACCAACTTTCCTTTTCACACCAGAGCTTTTCCTTCTTCTCTGGGTCTAATCTTTCTTTGGACAATCATTTCTCCCTGCTCTCTCTGGTTCTGTGACATTTCAGCCCACAGGAGTTTGTATTAGTGGCTGTGGCCGCTGCAGTGGCGTGGGGGACATGTTGTGGCTCTGCCAGGGGACCTGCAGGGCTGTGCTCAGCCTGGCCACGGCAGCTTTGGGTCTCACTTGCTGATCACTGTTTTGCTTTGCTAACCAAGCTTCTGTTGCTTTGCGACGTCAGGCAGCAATTCTCACTTCCCAGCCTTGCTGAGTTTATGGGAATTTAAGAGCTAGATGCAAATGAACTTCATTAACATGCTTAATTATCTTATGAACCTCATACCCATCTGTCCTGCATATGCTTTGTACTTGACACTCGATGACAAAGTGACCATGTTGGGCTTGGCACGAGGTGCCTGAGAGTGGGAACCTTTGGGAAGAGCCTGGCTCTGCCTGCAGGGGGGCTGTGTTAGTGCCAGGGGCACACTGGAGGTGAAATGTCCTTTTACAAAGGCTGTATCCAAGCTGGGAGATGGGAAATGATGTGTAGAACATGTGGCAGAATGGCACAATCTTAGGAATGATCTGTTCAAAGCAAAGAACCAGCATAGAAGCAATTGAAACAAACCCCAATTCCTGTTGGTTTGCAGCCCAATATCCTGGACTGGCATTCCATGGTGGCACAAAATGCATTTCAGAAGAGGGAAGCTGTGCTGCAGTCACAGCACTGGGTGCCTTGAGCAGTCTCAGGGAATGCTTCTGTCCTTATTTGGTGTTATTGAAAAACAGCAGAAAAAATGAGCCTTTACTTCCAGGTTGATTTGTAAACTCATGGATCTGCCTGGGTAAGGGACAATGCAAACCAGAGCCCCCTGAGAGTTTAGGGGCTGTGACAGAGCCTGGGCACAGGCTGTCAGCTCTTTTACACCACAGCATCATGCTGGAGCTACCTCTGTCAGTGGACACTTTGCACATGGGTGCTGCTGCCTGCGCCTCGCTCACCTCGTGGCATGGAAAAAGCAGTGATGTGTTGCTTTCTGCTTTTTGGGCATGTGTTTGGAATCAAGCTGAAGCAGAACATGGAATTTTGCACCAGAGGGAGAAAGGACCCGGGATGAGCAGCCCTGGGAACAGCTGTCCTGCCACCAGAGCAGTGGTGTGTCCATGTGTCCGGGAGCAGAGAGCAGGGAGCACAGTGCATAGCAAAGTGCTGACGAAGGATCTCCTTCCCTCCTCTTGCTCTTGCCAGCTCACATCAAGCCAAAGACACCTTGTTCCTGCAGGGGCTTGGATAACACCCCAGCCTGGGCGCCCCTCTGCCTTCCACCCTCTGCATCCAGCCTCCTGGTCCGAGGCCAACATCCCGATCACGTTACCAGCCCCATTCCCCTCCAGCAATGGCAGTCGTGAAGTTTAGGAGAGAGAATGTTGGAAGCTGTGGAGCAGGAGCTCTAAATAATTGTAGATATGAGCAAACCAGAGATGTGGCTGCAGGGCAAGTGTTGCCTCTGTGTGCTGTGGTTGTGACCAAACTGGGCAGTGAAAGAGAAAACACAACCTTGCAGTGGGTTGGTGGTTTGGGGTGGGTTTTGTGTGGAGCTTGTGTGGATTTTTGGGGGGGAGCTCAGGCATGTTCCCAGTGAGCCCGAGCCCCCAGGGGACCATGGTTTGATGGCATTGCAAGTGATGTACAAACCTGTATTTGAGGCATTTCACTCTGAAACTCTCCTTTTGGAAAAAGGAAATCATTTAACTTTTCTTTCTCATCCACAGAAAATATAAGGGGAAAGTGCCCCCTCCATGTGGCTTCTGCCTGCAGAGCTGCCATTGCACAGTGCCTGCCCCAGCATCCAGCACTGATTCACACCACAGGAGCCACAGCTGCACCCATGGGTGCCACTGTGATCCAGCTAGGCATGAACAACTCTGTTGGGTCCTCCTGGTTCAGCTCCTTTTCTCCCAGGAGCTCCCCCAAACTCTGCCTAGTGAACTCATCTCTGCTGAGAGGGGCACAGGGAGCCTGTGGAGAAGGGAACATCCACAGCAACAGAGGAGCTGGTGTGATACTGAGATGGTACCTTGACCCAGATAGCCCTTGAAATGGTTTTTAGCCCTGAAGGTGCCCACTTTCCTGATAAAGTGTAAAAAGGCTGTCACAGCTGTGCTGATGCCAAGTGCACCTAGAGGCATTAGGAAAGGGTAGTCAGATGTGGCAGGCTGAGCCTCCAGCTGAGTTCCTGCAGCATGTGTCACTCTGCTTCCAGGCCATGTCCCCAGACTCATCCTGCCCTGCTGACCCCCGTTCTGCATGTTATATCTGTTCTTCTCCATTCTGGATGGGTTTTGGGCTGTCCATGTGCTACCTGCATGAGGGAGAAGGTAGTTTCTTACTTTTATACCTGCTTCGTAAAGGTGTAAATGCAGTAAGGCCCCTTGCTGCCAAAGACTCAACATGCCAGGAAAGACCCCACAGAGCGAGGGAACTGTGATAGGCGGAAACCTGCAGTTCTCCCCTTTGTCCCTGCCAGCAGCCAGGGCCAAGGTGGCCTTGGGGACAAGGGGACAGGAGGGGCTGGCAAGGGTGCAGGGCCCGGCATGTCCCGGCCTTTATCTCCCCCTAGTGCCACCCGCCAGGCTCCTTTGCTCCGGTGCTGCGCCGTGCAGAGTCCGGCAGTGCCGCTCACAGCAGCCCTGGGGCTCGAGGGGACGAGCTCCGGGGCAGGCACACCCCAGAGCAGCACAGGGAATGTGGGGAATGGGTCGGGGCACAGCTGTGGGGCAGGACCCTGTCCGCCACAGGAGCGATGGCCTGAGTGAGCTAAAATCCTGGTCAAGTAAGAGTCAGGAAGAGCCAGGACATCCAACTGCAACAAGGCATCACGGGAGCTGCAGTGGTGATGGGAGGAGAGGAGATGGTGAGAGTGAAGTACCTTTGCTTGGCCTGAAAGGATCCAAAAGGTGACATTTCCAAGGCTGAAATGAGGTTGTTCTGGTGGCCCTGTAACCTGAGCAAGGCCAAGGGGACGGAGTCAGCCCCATGGGGATGTGCGGCCCCTACTCGAGGCAGCCTGGCCCGGGTGGCGCCGGAAATCGCCTTTGGTCACCAGAGCCTTGCTCAGTCCTGAGCCGTTGTCCCTGAGCCGTGTGTGCCCTGAGTTGTGTCCAGCCTCAGCAGGAGCCGGGGGTAGCACTCAGCCCGTGAGGCTCTGCTCTGCCAGCTTGTCCTCTGCTCCCTCCGAGCTTCCCATCGCCCGTGGCTTCAACAGGCAAAAAGGGCGAGAGGCTCTTCCTCAGAGGCTGGCTCTCCCCTCAGCCCGGCAGGGTAAGGTGTGGGAGGGAAATGGTTGAAAAGATAACGTTTGGCACCACAAAAGGGCTCTGTACAGCTGGGGGGTCACAGGCGTCTCCTCAGGGAGCCGCTTCACACCGTGCTGATGTGCTCCCCCTCGGGTCACCTGGCAGCACGGGGCACTCACGTTTTGGGGCTGTCCCCAAGCCGGGGTTGGAGCCTGTACTGATTTAGTGCGTTTCTGTTGCCCTCCAAATTTTCCATGCGTTTTAGCGCTTCTGCTGGGAGCGAGTGCTGCAGGTGGTGCAGGGGCAGGCTGCGGGGCACAGCGCTGCGGTGCATGGGGGCTGCAGGGCAGGGTGTGGGGCTTTGCTCTGTGGGGCCATGTGGGGCAGGGCGTGGGGCTGTGCAGCATGAGGCCACGCTCAGTGGGGAATGTGGGAGGCACGGGCAGTCTCTGCTTTATGGGGGGACCCAAGCCATGCTGGATCCACGTCACTGCATCCCCAACACAAGGACCCGCCCAAGCTGGGGTCACACAGCAGCCGTGGAGGTGCCTGGCCACAAAACACCCATCCACGGCAACAGCCTCCAGTGCCCTGCGCTCTTCCACTCCCGGTACCAATCCCAGGGCGGTTCGCAGCAGGAATCAGCCACTGAAGGAGTTTGCTGCTCTCTTCTGGCTTTAGACATTTCGAATTGGAGGATTCCTCTTTTTCAAACCGCACTGAGGGGACTAATGCACGCACAGGGTTAATTGCAACGAAGCCCGTTGGGTTCTGCAGCCCCCCCGCGCCGGCCGGCGCCGCTGGCAGCCCTGTGCCCGGGTATTTATAGCACCGTGAACTTTGAGCGTGTCCAGCGAGCGGGCAAAACTCGCTGGGGACGTGGGGACGGCCCCGGCAGAGCTGGAGGCTGCCGGGGGTCCTGGCCCAGGCTTCGGCAAAGCAACCCAGAGCATCCAGCAGCACATCCCGGCCCCCTGTGCCCCACACACCCCACAGCCAGGCAGCTCCGGGGCACCGGGGACCCCTGGCTGTGGGGCCCATGTGAACGCACCTGGGTGGCTGAGGACGTGGGGTTGAGCCTCCTCAGCCGCAGCTGCATCAGAGCAGCATCCTCCCAAGCTGATATTCCAGGGTTTGGGCTGGCATTCCTGGTTTCAGTAGCAGCTGAACGCAGGCATCTTCCCTTTTCCAGTGACAAACAACAGGCAGAAGATCACACCTCGTCACGGTGTCCCGGGGCAGATTCCTTCTCATCAGACAACTGCCAGCCCATTCACCATGTCCTGGAGAGAAAACATCAAGTATGGCTTCCTTACTCTGAAATTAGGCAGCAGGAAGGGAGAGTATGGATGGCAGGGGATGGGAAGCCTTTGTGTGTAAAGCCTTGAAAAATACCTAAAAAAAAAACCCAACAACAACAAAAAAAGAGGATTTGTTTATCATTTAGAAGGTGACATTCAGTACCTGTGGATTGAAGGGGCAGCCCAGAAAGCCAGCGTTATCCTGGGCTCATGGATACAGCATGGGCAGCAGCTGAGGGTGGGATTTAGGTGAGATCCCAATTGCAGAGCTGCCTTCAGTTCCAGGGCACCAGGATCAGAAGGACCTGGAGCTGCTGCAGAGATCCTGGTGAGCTCCCTCAGAGCAGAGAAGAAGGACCAGGCCCTGAGAGGGACTTCCCAAAAGAGTAATCCCTTTGCACAAGTCTTCCCTCTCCCTCCAGCTTTCCCTACCCACAGAGGCCAGTGCCTGCAGCCTCTGCCCCACCAACAAAAGCCTGCTGGAGGAGCCCATGGAGCTGCTCCTGGGGCTGGAGCCCCTCTGCTCTGGAGCCAGGCTGGGAGAGCTGGGGGTGCTCACGTGGAGAGGAGAAGGCTCCAGGGAGAGCTCAGAGCCCCTGCCAGGGCCTAAAGGGGCTCCAGGAGAGCTGGAGAGAGATTGGGGACAAGGGATGGAGGGACAGGACACAGGGAATGGCTTCCCACTGCCAGAGGGCAGGGATGGGTGGGATCTTGGGCAGGAATTGTTCCCTGGGAGGGTGGGCAGGCCCTGGCACAGGGTGCCCAGAGCAGCTGTGGCTGCCCCTGGATCCCTGGCAGTGCCCAAGGCCAGGCTGGACGGGGCTTGGAGCAACCTGGGACAGTGGGAGGTGTCCCTGCCATGGCAGGGGTGGAACAAGATGAGCTTTAAGGTCCCTTCCAACCTAAACTATTCTATAAAAAGGCTATGAAAGCACCCAGGGGCTGCAGTGTGGGGGTCTGTGGAAGATCCCAGACCTACTGGTCAGTGCTTCTCCAGCATTTCAAGTCTGGAAGTTGGCTGAGGCATTATTTTTAGGAATGATTGAGACTGGAGCAGAGAGGAGAACAGAAAACCTTGGTCTGTCATGACTCCATCCATGGTGGAATTCTGCTTCAACTGCTCCATGTGCTGAGATCCCCTTGACTCTAAATTGATATATGGCCTTGCACAGAAGGTCTAAAAGAGGGGGAGGTGGGCATCAAGGATAATTAAAGATATGGAGCAGTTTTCACCCAAGGAAGAACTCAACATGCTGGGATGCTTCATCCAGGGCAGGAAATGACAAGTGGATAAGACAGAAAGCAGGAGAAGTGAAGTTTTCCCCAGGTCAGAGAAGTCTGGGTAGATCTTCATGAAGACAGTGGGAGATTTCTAGTTCTATGAGATGAATTGCTGACACAAAGATAATCTCCAGCCCCTTCTCCTGGGCCCAGGTGTAGGATTTGCAGACCTGGTTTCTGGAAACCCACCAAGACCATGGGTTTTTTGTCCTCAAAAGGAACTGAAATATTTTTGACCAAAATTCCCTATTTTTCCTGTGTTTTCACTGTGATTCTGCCCCCAGAAGAGAGCATTTCATCTGCTGTGGGTAATGTGTGACAGTGCTCTAATCAAAGTAAAATTGGGTCCTGTAAAGGGCAGTGTCTTGAAATGTTGAGGCTGGAAGACCAGCCTCATTTCTAATTACAAAATATACACAGACTTGTACAACTACACATTACAGCTGGCTCTGAGGGCAAGGGCTTAAGGTTGCCCCTTTTTTCCTGAAAGCAATGGCAATTAACTTCTGGGAAAACTTATTTTATATCCTTGGGAGAATATAAGGGTATTGCTTTTGCCCTCTGAGATGTTTTTAGGTCCTGCCCACACCAGGAATGGCCACAGAGCTTTGCATCAGCAGGCAAAGGAGCAAGCACTAAAATATCAGGGAAGGAAGGAGAGGAATGGTTTCAGTCTTACAGATTCCTGCATAAAATAGAGGCTAAAGCACGTCTTCAAAATGATGGAGCGAGGACACTGCTCATTACATAAGGTGGTTGGGGGAAAAAAATAGGCTGATTTACATTTTTATAGGAAATAAAAGGAGGTTTGTGGGTGACATAGCACCTTCCGCTGAGAATGTCAGCGTGAGATAAGTGGGCTTCAAAGGGAAGAGTAACCATTTTCCCGCAGGGACCGAGTCCATCCCAGAGAGCTGGGTCTGGGAGAAAAGAGCTTTTTCAAGGAAATTTTTGTTCCCGTAACAAGCACGTTTATTTAGCGCAATTCACGTTGACTGTGAGGCTGCTACTTCTCGTTTCTGCTGGTTCCTTTGAATTTTGGTGAAGCTTTGAGTAGCAGGAAAACCGAACTGCCTCTGTTTCGTGGATGTGGCAGGAATTTCAGGCAGGAGGAGAGGTCAATGTGCTTTTTTAGGAGTGAGGGGATTTTCTCAGGGTTGGAGTTTAGTGATACCTTAATTTCATTCACAGTGAGTTGCCTGGTGGGGTTTTACCCTGGTTTCAGGTTGGTAGCCCTCTGAGATTTGCTGTGCCGTGCTTCAGATCCGCGGCTGTCTGGCAGAACAATTCCGGTTGCTCAAAAGCACCGATTAGCATAAATGAAGGAGTGGGTGAAATGTTCATTATATTGCCTACTGTCATGTTTGTGTACCAGATTTTGTTACCATCTGTCATTTCTGTTTTCTTGTTGTTGCCAAAAGTTGTCATTCTGAATGGAGGGTGGAGACTTATCTTCAAAAGCCAACATGAGATAATTTTAGGTACTTCAGGGCTCATGTGTTCCGTGGCTGGGTGTCAGTGGCCCTCACGTACATCAGCCCCACGTGTCTTTGGTAAAATTTGGGCAATGGTTTAGTTAAAGGAGTTTTTGAAACCATTGGGGTCATGCTAATGCACAAGATTCTCATTTAAATGTCATTTGAAAAGAGTATCTGGTCCTTGCAATTGCAAAGAAAAGCTTGAAAATAAAACACGTTTTCCTTAATCTTAAAAAATGCAGAATACGGAGAAGGGTGTATGTAGGGACATCGGAGCGTTAAAATCCAAGCACTTGCCCAGAAATCTGACCAAGGGAAGCAACAGCTCTGCTATAACGGACTGCAGCACCCCCAGACAATTTCCAGAGATGTAAATATCCAGGGACTGAAGCTGGACAAATTCAACCTTGAAATGAGCCGCAGCTCTCTTGCAGCAACGGTGGCTGCGTACTGCGACAGCGCGCGAGGGGAGCGGTGCCTGCACCGGGGCTCGCAGCCTTTCAAGCAAAATTAGCTCATTTCAACCACACGGTTTTAATTCAACCACTGGGAGGAAGGGCTCAGCCTGCAAGCACGGAGCTGGGAGGTAAAGCCATGAGGATTTCTTGCCTTGTCCAAGTGCTTTGAGATCATCTGGTCTGAAAGCTCCGTGTCCTGTGCCAGCTGGGGAGGGAGAGGGCTCAGGGTGCCTGGATCATCCTCTTTTCATGGGGCTGGAGCACCAGGCTGCTGCTGTGAACTGTCAAACCCACCCTGGCAGTGCCAGGCCCATGCTGGCACCTCGTCACCTCCCATGTCATCCCACAGCAGCTCTGCTCTCCCCAGGGTTACTGGATTTTAATCTGGCCTGAGTGACAGGGCTCAATGTTCAGCTGAAATGCAGTGACTTGTGACATTCAAAAATGCAGAGACGGTGATCTAATGACTTCATCAGCACTTAAACTCCAGGAAAATACAAAGTCAGACAGTTTGGGGTGGTTTTTTGTTAGTTTGGGCTTAGCCAATGGTGCAAAGTCATAACCAAAGCCATGATGTCCCAGTGTTTTGGTGGGGACTCTCGCTGGTGTGAGAGTGCAGAGGGCCACTGCTTCCTCCAGGAGAGCTGGGCAAGGAGGAGATGGAGCTGCCTTTGCTCTGGAAGCAGCAGAGATCACTCTGAACATCTCTGATCAAAACCTGGGGGGAGACCAGGACCATGTAATGACTGCAGTGATTACTGGGTACTTCTTTGAAGATGTCTCAGGTATCCGTATTGTGTGTTATGATCTCTATTATGCACCTTCCAGTGCCAAAAGGGGCTCCAAGAGAGCTGGAGAGGGATTGGGGACAAGGCCTGGGGTGACAGGACAAGGCTTCCCACTGCCAGAGGGCAGGGCTGGATGGGATCTTGGGCAGGAATTGTTCCCTGGGAGGGTGGGCAGGCCCTGGCACAGGGTGCCCAGAGCAGCTGTGGCTGCCCCTGGATCCCTGGCAGTGCCCAAGGCCAGGCTGGATGGGGCTTGGAGCAGCCTGGGACAGTGGGAGGTGTCCCTGGCCATGGCAGGGAGTGGAAAAAAATGGGCTTTAAGGTCCATTTCCACCCAAACCAGTCTGGGATTCTATGAAAATCCTGTATTTTATCAAGTCTTTGGGTACTTTTATAATACAGATTTGAGGTAACGGCTCTGTCATGTTTTAACACTTCAATAATGTAAATTGTCTTTCCTAGCTCAAATTCTCCCATTTTTGCTCTCTCCCAGAGGGTAATTCTACAAAGCTCACGAGCAAATTCCACCCGAGCATTTCAGGATGCTGTGAACATCACTGACAGCCGTTGTGAGAAAGTTGGGTCTGGGTTTGTTTCACAAGTGTGAAATAAATTTCAGAGCTCTCACATTCAAACCAGCCTGGTAAATTGCCCTTAATGAGCACCAAGTGTGGATGACAGAGGAACCTGGAATGCAGCTGAGAAGCCTTTGGGCAAGCAGGAAGAAGTGGGCTTGGGCCATGTGGAGTGGAGCTGACCTGGCAGAGGGGCCAACTGTGCTTATTTAATAGATGTGACCATAGGCCATACACTGGGTGTGGAGGAGCTGGGGGACTGAGATGAGCTGCAGTAGTTTGTCAGGCCCTGCTCCTGGAGGGAAATGATGGCACCTCCAGGCTGGGTAATTGAGAGCTGATCTGGCTCCACTTCCCTGGTAAGCACAAGGCTGGGATAAACGGATATGGGGTGGAAGAAAAGCAGGGGAAAAGGGAATTTCTCATCTTAACACCTAATGTGCTGTTGGCTTAAGACAGGAAGACAAGCAACCTCAGCTGATCTAAGACCAAAGCACAGAGCACATCGACAGCCAAGCCATGAAACTCCATGCTGCAGGAATTAACCATGGTGCCCAAGGTAGACAGCTTGGGGTGAAAAGTTAATCCTGATATAATTAGAGACAGTGTTTTGACAGCAAAATCGTGGAGTCACAAGTCACAGAGTGAGATCCACTCAAGTCTTGCAGGAATGGGACAGGAGTGTAACAAAACTCATCTGCCTCATGCTTCAAAGGATGGAGCATTATCCTGAGAGAGCTGGGGAAGGTTTCTCTGTCCAGACAATGAGGTGCTTGGCCTTAAGGAACTCAGGCAAGAATATTATGTCCAACCAAGGACACAAAACCCAAACAAATTAAAATGCATTTGGACTGATGTGCAGGTACGTGAAAAGAGCTTGCTGACCTTTACAAGGATTGTTTAATTCCCTGGAGCACCACATTTTATTACTCTTGCCTTCTACATAATTTATCATAGAAAATATTATTTTGGCTATAAAATGATTTACCTTCATTTAAGCTCTGCAACAGTATTTAACTTTCTGGTCCTTTTTGAAAGTAATTTCCCCAGGTATATTACATCCTGTGCCAAGAGATTCTTGCCATTAATGTCACAGAATGGGACACCACAGCTCGGGGGGTGGGGGTGATAATTTCTTTGATAACCTTGAAAGCAACAGAGTTGAGCACCTAGTTGGAATCATTCTATCACAGGTTTTCCAGAGGACATTATCCCAATTTTTCCTGTGCTGATTATCACCACCACCTCAGTCACTTTGCTGCCCTACTGTGATCCCCCTGATCTGAACAGGTTGCCCAGAGAAGGCTGCCTCACCCCTGGCAGTGTCCAAGGCCAGCTTGGACAGGGCTTGGAGAAACCTGGGATAGTGGAAGATGTCCCTGCCATGGCAGGGGGTGGAACAGGATGGAATTCAAAGTCCCATCCAAACCAGTCTGTCATTCCATATTTCTATGAGCTAGAAGCCATAATGACAATAATTAATTCTACTTTCACCTGAGCCCATTATTTAGGAGCTCATCCAAACTTAGAGTGGAAGGTGATTAATGCTGGAAAAAAAGGTGTTCCAGCTAAAGCCTTCCTGTTGTGTTTGGGAGAAACTCTGGACTGAGTCAGCAGGAAAGGTTTGGGTTTGGCTCTGTGCTGGGCACCCAAGAAGTGCCAGGTATGATTCAGGCAGCCAAAACAAGGTGATAGGAGGGATGCAAGATGCATCCAACGGGGATGCATGAGAGCCAGGCTGCCCAAGGAGCTGCCTGAGAGAACCACGGGTCTGGAGAAATAGTGGAGCCTTTGAACTGGTTGTTGTAGATTTTGATTTGAATCAAATGTGAAAAATTTTGCCAAGGGGAAGGTGAATGGATTGATGGGTTTTAGTCATTTTGTCCTTTCTTACTCCCAGTTTTGGAGGTAAAAGCTGTTTCTAAAGATTTGCTTACACAGCAGGGAAATTAGGTGTTTTCACTGTCAATTAATAAATGAGAAGGTTTCAGTGCTTTCCACATTCTGAAAGCTGAAACTTTGGGGGGTTTTCTGAGTACTTACTGAAGCCCTGAACACACCAGAAGGTGTGTTTTCCACAAACATCTGTTAGAAAAGGGGTGAAAAGAGCCATCATCATCCAACTTGTGGGGCAGTGTGGGCCTGGGCCAGTCCCACTTTCTACCAGTCCCAAACCAGTGAGTGTTGAGCTTCAAGCTCCTGTGGAAGTTGTTCTTTTTTACCCAAAACAAGGAAAGGATTCTTGTGGTGGGGGAAGAGCGAGGCTGAAGGCACAAGCAGGCAGTTAATGTATTCCCCTTGTCAACCCAGCTCAATGCCCTCCCTGCCCTGATGAATATTGAAGAATTTCATACAAATTGGAACTGGTTCAGCAGGACAGTTTTCCAAGACCCAGCCCAGAAAGGCTTCCTGGTCACCGCTGGGGGCCCTTTCCTCTATGGGAGGAGTGCACAGTCTGCAGGAAGAAATTCTTCCCTGGGAGGGTGGAGAGGCCCTGGCACAGGGTGCCCAAAGAAGCTGTGGCTGCCTCTGGGTCCCTGGCAGTGTCCAAGGCCAGGTTGGAAGGGACTTGGAGCAGCCTGGGATAGTGGGAGGTGTCCCTGCCCATGGCACAGGGTTGGAAGAAAGGGACCTTCCCACCCAAACCATTCCATGACTCTATGACTGCACATGGCAGTGGCAGCCACCTGGGTCTGTGCCATTCTCCAAGAACTTGGGCACAATTAACTCTTTGAGCCTAATGCAGAGGGTGAGGGACCTGTCTGCCACCTACATCCAAAACATTGTACAGCAGGCTTTTAACTCAGCAGAGAGAGAGGCTGACACTGCAGAAGAGCTTGGGGTTGCTCTCTGGATGACTATGGAAGTTCAGGAGTCTCTCTGATAAAAAACCAAAATTTTTTCATGAGTTGTGAGGAGTTGTATCCACAGCAAAAAGCTTAAAGGCTGGTGTGGGAGCCAGGATTAACACTGAGAAGGTACAGAAAATTTCCCAGGAGTGAAGCTCCTTGAGATAACCAAGTCTTGCACGAAAGCTGTGACTAATAGCAAGAAGAGAAGAGGCAGAGGGACAGGCAAGGCTGAACAGAGCAGGAGGAATTGCAGAGCTGTACTGTTGTGGCTGCCTCCACCAACCAGGACAGTGGCAGAGCAGGGAAAAATGCCACCAGTGTCCCCATGGCCTGGCTTGACAGTGGTTCAGCAGAGTTTTGCACACAGGTTACTAACAGGATGGTGGTGAGACTGTGAGCTTGGAGTTTTCCTAGGAACACCAGATTTTGCTGCAGCAAAAAATAAGGACTGTCAGCCAGAACACAAGGAGAGCATTTCCAAATGTCATCCCAGACACTTGTGTGAAGTCACTGCATTGCTGTGAGTACTGCTACTGATTAGAAAAAAATGCAAGCTATATGTAGAGACAGGAAAAAAAAAAAAAAAAAAGAACTATCAGATTTATAGTAATGAATTACTTCCACAAAAGACATATGCAGTGTGTCCAAGTAGGTTAATAAATGCTTGGATGGCATTGAATTGAGAGGAGCAATGCTTAGTGTGGTGAAAAGTGCTGAGCACTTGATGACAGAATCATAGGATAGTGTTGTTTGGAAGGGACCTTAAACCTTATTTCATTCTACCCCTCTGCCATGGCCAAGGACACCTCCCACTGTCCCAGGCTGCTCCAAGTTCTGTCCAGCCTGGCCTTGGGCACTGCCAGGGATCCAGGGGCAGCCACAGCTGCTCTGGGCACCCTGTGCCAGGGCCTGCCCACCCTCACAAGGGAAGAATCTTTTCTAGTATCTAAGCCAAACCTACTCTCAACTGGAACCCATTCCCCCTTGTCCTGTCACTACATGGTCTTGTCCCCAGTCCTGCCCCATCCTTCCCTTCAGCTCCCTGTAGGTACTGGAAGATCTTGTGTCTGTGATGCCATCATGGAATAAGCAAAGGACAGAAATGGGATGGGAGGAATCTGGAGACACCTTTCATGGGATGAGGAATCATCCAATCCCTCAGGTTTGAAGATGCTGACAGGCCACTGCTCTGACCTGTGTGGAGGGGACAGAATGAAAGGAGGGAAGCACCAGCCCTGGTGGGTAGGACAAGGTCTTGCTCTGAGATTTGGCAGAGGGAAATGTGAGCTCACAGCTCAGCACCCAAGCTTGGACTGTGCACCTGGGATTCAGCTCATGCCAAGCTGTGAGTGGCAGCACCTGCAGAGCTTGTGAATGTCCTCTCCTACTGATGGTGCAATGGGAAGGCCACATCTTCAACTGGGGGACAAGGCACAGAGGTGGGAAACACTGAAATCTTCCAGAGTATATCTGTGGGCATCCTGCCTTTCTCGGTGCTCAGGGAAGGGAACTTTCACCATAATCTGCAGGGGGAAAATGCTGTGTCTTTATTCTGGCCCATGTTGTCTGAAACCACCCATAAACCACTAATTGCAACTGCTAAAAGGGAGCTGGCAGACATGAAACTTACCCAGATCACTATTTTATGGGTAGAAATATGATTTTCAAACTGACTGTGGGGCAGGTTGCAAGCTGATGTCAGAGAGATGAGAAACCATAATGTAGCAGAGCCTAAAGACAGACATTTTTTGTAGCAGTTTACTTTAAAAATAAAGCAAATGGACTGTTGTCTCTCAGACAAAGTCTGAGATTTGTCAAGTAATAAGCCAGAGTTAGAGCACAAAGATATATACAGATTTTTCTTAATAGTTCGTCAGGCCCAATGAAGTTACAGGCAACTCCAGCAAAAAGGCTTCACGTTTGGGACTTGAGAAAGAAGGACCCCTCAGAGTGACAGATTCAATTATGCTGGTGACAGAAGACTGTTTTTCCTGAACTGCTACTCTCTCTTTGGTGAGACAGCCTTACCCATTGCTTGGGGGATTCCTCCACATCGCAGTTAGATGGTCCTGACAGATGAGGGGCAAGATTCTGAGCAATTTGCAGAAAAATCCAAGTCTGCATCAAGTCCCCACTAGAGTTTTGCACACAGGTTACCAACAGGATGGTTAGACTAGACTCTATTCAACAAGTAGGTAGGAAATGGCTTTACATTAGTGAATACTCACTGAAAAGGAGAGCAGAATCAGATCTGACTGGTGCTTGTGGGATATCACCCACAGAACATGTTTAGCCACCTGCAAATACTCTTTCTTCATGAAATGAAGCAAGGAGACCCTTTGGGGAGTGTGTCAGGCTCTGTAGCCCAAGGAGCCAAGGGTTTGCAGAAGTTCCCAGACACAGCTGAACACCAGACAGTGCTGTGATTGCGGTCCCTGGGCTACCACCACTTCCTGAGCACCACGGGATTCACACACACAGTGAAAATCAGAAGCCAGGAACAACAGTTATTTCACATAAAATTGCTCCACATTCCCATGAGTGCAGGGTGTGGGTAACCAGACGTGCCTGGAGAAAGAGTAGACAGCACCTTCTGCAGCAGCTGGGAGGAGAGGAGGCAACAGGCTCTGGGCTGTTCTATCCTGGAACAGCTTTGGCAGCACAGGGGGATGGTAAGGCCACCAGGTGCTGGGACATAACATTACCAGGAAAAACAGACTCCCGTTCCCAGTAAGAACTCCTCTGATGGTGCCATAGTGACTACAAGTTACAGGGCAGAGCTCCTCAGAAGTTATTCAAACACTGCTAATTGTTTGGCTGTAAGGTTTTGAGGGCACAAGCTATAGATATTATACTTCCATGTTTAGGGCAGGAAAGGAAGGTAGGATCTCAGGAACTGTGTCTTTAAGCAGCTTAGTTCTGGAGACAGGAAGTCTGGTGATGGGCTGCAGCAGTGCAGATTTTATTATGCAATTTCTCTTGGAACTAGTCCCTGAATAAAGGAGTTATCCATTAAGCACCTGCTTTACCCTCTCTCCTGAACACCACAGAGGAAGGCCTCAGAAATCCTTTCAAGGGCTTACCCATCAGCTGGGGTGCAGGGAGCTATGCACTGGGGTCCAGGCTGGGAATATCGGTGTATTTGATATATACTTTCTTTCAAAGAGTTTCTCTTCATTAAATCCTCCTACACTGCTTGAACTTGTTCCATGTTTGGCATTACCAGTGGGTGAGGTCATCCAATACTGATACCAAAGGGCTGTGGTACCCCAGCCTAGTCTTAGGCCTTCAGGGTATTTAAGCATAGCCCTCTCTCCAGGGGCAGGGGATAACAGCCAAGATCTTCCTCTCTCTCCTGCCATTAACCCAGTGCTGTTCTGATCCCATGGCAGGGGCAGCTGGGGCCATCCTAAGGGGACATTGCAGCACGGAGAAGCTGCAGGACACAGCGGCAGTGGATCCTCCTCCTCTGTCCCTGCTGCCTGGGATAAAGGATTCTCTCCCTCCAAAGCACCTCCTTTCCCTCCCACTCTGTTCCTGGGACTGGCAGCCCTGCTCTGACTTCACCCATGTGGCAAGCCTGGCATTTGCTGTGAAGACAGAGTTCTCCCAGGTAACCATGGCCTCCATACACCCTCTGCTTTTCCCCCCATTCCCAGCAGTGGGTAATGGCATTTCCCTCAGAGGCAGCCCCACAGCAGCTCCTGTCACAGCACTGGGGCTGCTGGGGCCCCTGGCTCAGCGGCTGCGTGCCCAGGGCTGCAGTACTGCTGTAACAGGGACGTGCTGCCCAGCACCGGGCAGCAGGAACATCCTCTGGAGATGGGCAGCAGCTGTGGCACCCCTCAGGATCCCTCCCCAGTGGTAAATCTCCATCCTGACTTTATCCCAGAGCTGCAGAGTTAGTGCAGCAGCAGGGAAGGGGGTCATGAGGGGAGCAAAGTGCTGTGGAGGGCTCCTGGTGTCAGCCACTCCAGCATTTCCATAAGTGATGTAATTGTAGAACCACAGACTCATTTGGGTTTGAGGGACTTCTTTAAACACCAGCTTGTTCCACCTCCCTGCCATAGGCAGGGACACCTTCCACTGGTTCAGGTTGCCCAGGTTGTCATGGCCAAGGAAAGCATAAAGAGGAATCCAAGATGCAGTTCCAAATACACCAACCAAACTTGTTAAAAAGTTGAAGCAGGAGCCAGGAAAAGACACTGCTGTCCTCATAAGACACTGCCTTACAGTCTGACCTGACTCCCAGCCCTCAGCTCCAACAACAAAACGTTTTCCTTTAACCTAAACTGGGATAAATGCTTTATACCACAGTAAAATGCTGCTGGATAAGAGCTGCTGCTTTTACATCTAGAGGCACTGTGAGACACCGAACCCTATCCCACACTAAAACATCCTGAAACAGATGGGAACTCACTGCTTTTGAAGGAAATTAAAGCAGGCATAACCAGAGAGCCCTTACTTGTGTAACTAGTGAGTAATAAATACAGTGATAGAAGCAGAGGCCTGTCAGAGACCTCCACGTGATTACAGCCAGACCTCAGCAAGGACAGGCACCATGTAAATAAATACAGAATTTGCAAGTAAATGTAATGAAATTCATGTAAATGTAGAACTAAATGTAATGAATTCAAGTTTTCCAGTAAACAAAAGGCAGACTTACTCTTTGCAAAGGAATCTGTCATTATAGATCTCCTTTAAACCAATAAATTATTGCTGTTGAATCCATCTCAGCTTACGTAGCTCATCAACACATCCTTAGGTTTGTGTGCAGCCCTCCTCCAGCCTCTCCTGCCATTGTGGCTGTCCTTGGAGGACTCTCCAACATGAAGGCGATGAAAACAGCCCCGAGCAATCAGTTTGGGTACAAGGAGCTCTGCTGCCACACACGTCACCGGGGCTTATACGACCTGATTCTCAGGTTGGGAACCAGTATGGAAATCCATGGAAGTATGTGAGCTCCAGTCCTCTAAACCTGTTTTGGGCTGGGGAGGTCTGTCTAGACAGAGCAGAAAGTGTTTGTAAAGTGAGGCTGGGTTTGATGCTGGTGCCTGAGTGGGTCAGCTCCGATGGGACTCTTGCCCTTGTGTGTGGCTGCCCTGAGGGCATGGGGGAAAGCGGGGGAAGTTGAGAGGTGACTGAGGGGAAACTGAGAAGGGAGACTGTGAGGGGGATGGACTGTGAGGGGGGCACTGAGAGGGGACAGCCATGGTGAGACTGAGGAGGCAGACTGGAAATGTGACTGTGAGGGACTGATGGCATCTGAGAGGGAAAACTGAGGACGACTGAGGGAGAGACTGAGAGGGGGTTGAGAGCAGAGACCAGGCTGGGGGACCTGAGGAGTTTGAGGGAGAAAAGACTGTGAGCCATCCATGGTGGGAATGAAAGGGGAGATTTTGTGGGTGACTCTGAAAGGGCCGAGAGGGGAAGGGAGGATCATGGGGAGACTTGGAGGGGACACTGTGAGGGGGACACTGCAACATCTGAGGGGAGTCAGAGAGGGGACTCTGTGGGGGAAGACTGGCGAACGACTGAAGTGAGGGCTCTGAGGGACTGAGGGGAGGCTTTGAAGGGCCAATGGTGGGACTCTGAGGGGAAATTGTGGGGATCAGTATGAGGGGACTGAGAGGAAAAAGGGACTGTGGGAAGACTTGGAAGGGACGCTGTGAGCGGGAAACAGACATCTGAGGGGAGTCGGAACACTGTGAAGGAACAGCTCTGGGGTCCTGAGGGGGAGCCCCGACAGGAGCAAACGGGAAAGACCGAGGCGAGGACCTGGGATGGTATAGGGGAAGAAATGCTTTCTGAGGGGACTGAAGGGAGACTATGAGGGGACACCGGGAAGAGGCACCTGAGACATCTGAGGGGAGACGGAGAGGGGACGCTGTGAGGGAGTGCTGCGAGGGGCAGCTCCGACAGAAGCAAACAGGGGAGACCGAGGCGGTAGCGGAGCGCACCGAGGCGGGGCACGGGGGCGAAGAAGGAGCGCACGGCACTCCGGGCACGGTGTGTGGGGCGGGGTCGCCG
>WEIU01015317.1:304770-402305 GCA_013389925.1 Aegithalos caudatus
CGCCCCACCGCCCCGCCGAAGGGGGGGCCTGGGGGGACCGCCCGCCCTGCCGCGGTTCCTGGCGGGGGTGGGTTGGGCCTCCTGCAGTCGAAGTTACCGGGCGGGACCCGTACGCCAAGTACCGTCCCGGCTATAAATAGCGGTTGGAAAGAGGCGTTTTTTGAGTTTGGTTTCCCTTCTTTTCCTCCATCGTCTTCGGTTTTAGTGCCTCGGTTTGAGTGATGGGGGTGCACAGGTGAGGTGGGTGCGGGTAGGGAAGGAGAAGGGCCAGGCATGGGAAGCACCGACCGCCCTCCTTATTTTACAATCATGGAGTGGTTCGGGTTGGAAGGGACCTTAAAGCCCGTCTTGTTAAGTCTCCTGCCATGGGGAACACCTTCCACTATGCCAAGGTTGCTCCAAGCTCCGTCCGGCCTGGCCTTGGACACTTCCAGGGATGGGGCAGCCACAGTTTCCCTCGGCTCCCTCTGCCAGGGCCTCGCTACCGTCAAAGGAAGGAATTTCTCCCTGATGCCGAATCTAAATCTACTCTCCTTCAGCTTAAAGCTGAAGGTGCCTACTTGGAAGGGTAGTTGAGGTTTCTATCTACTCCTTAAACCCCACAGATGACCCACAACTAATCGCCCTATACAGGCTTTTTCGCCGTGCCCCTGTGTGTGACACACTACGGAATAAAAACTCCTTAATAGCTTCTTAGTCAGAGGATGATTTGGGTTGGAAAGGACCTTGAAGACCATCTAGTTCTACCCTCCAGCTAATAGGTGGTGCTTTTTTTTTTTTGCCTCCCAACCTGTGACCGAGGTTTTAAGGCATTTGACTTAAACTGTTTCAAGCATTTTGCCTTTAAACCCCAAACGATTTGCAGATAATAATTGAAGTTGCAGGGTTGCTCTGTTGCCGAAACGCCCGGCAGCCTCGCAGTCACTGCGGCTTGTCTGTGTCGTGCAGTGTCTCTGGCGAGCCTTTTTCTTCAATTGTGATGGGTTTGTAGATAATAAAACGCATCAAAATGTCTCTTTTCCAGCCAGCGTGTGCTCATTGTAAATACACACGTGTGTGCACAAGAGCATGTGTGCCTGGACCGGCCTCTCCCGGTGTTCCGACTGTTTCAATCCCTGAAAGAGTGGGTTCAGAAGAACTCAAAGTCTGTTGGACTTGAATTTCTGCTTTCAGAGATTAATGAATCTTGTGGAAGGGATAGTGATAAGTTAATCATGCTATGCCTGCTGTGTTTTCATAGACTGAAAAAAAAAATATTACTATAATTGAGCTGATAAATTCTGTGGTTTTTTTTCCTCTTGCTCAGTCTGCATTTGGCAACAGTTTACAGATGCTTGGGTCCTTTAGGGGTTTTTTTTGTGGAAACCTTTTCTTCTCAGCCTGCAAATAAATTAAACGAGGGAGAAAGAAACAATATCAAATAAGAATTGCCAGGGAATATCTCGGTGAGGTCTTGTGATTGAACCCTGTTAATGAGTTGTGTGGAAGCACCTGAATATATGGAAGGCTGATACACAACATTGTATTTTGTCTGCGAAGCTGCTGCGAAATGCTCCTTGTAACTCAGGACAAATACAGTTTACAGTTCTTTAATTCTTCAGTGAGACATTTTAGACTCTCCTGGTAGCCAGTGTCTTGGTTTTTGTTTGGTTTTTTTTTTTTCCTTTCTTCTTTCTTTTTTGAAGTTCACTTGGGCTGTTCTGGAATGCTTCAGTCTTAATTACGTCCTGTTCAGCAAGTTCTCGTGTGTCTCGGGGAGCTCTGTGCGGTGTTGGATGTGTGAACTCCAGCATCTGCAGAAAGTTCTGCCGGGCTCAGGGGCCCTGGGGGCACTGGGATGGCAAACCCCAAGTTGTATTCTGGACAAGTGTGTCCATGGGGTTCTGTCATCATCCTGGTGTTCCATAGGCAAAGGTACCTCTCTGCCAAGGGTGTGGGGTGGTGTTTGTGCACTTAAAGAGAGGGTTGTTTTTAGGAAAAGCACTGCTAGGTTTGTTGCCAGCAGTTAATGCTGTTTGTTGAAGGATCGCTGAAGGTGTCTGTGTGTTGTGGCAAGCGATACAAAGTTTGAGTAGTGACTGCTGGTCAAATGCCTGCTCCCTCAACTAAACCGGGCTGCTCCTGGTGCTGGGGCTTAAATGGAAAAGTTCTGTTGTAACCTGGAAAGTGGCCTTTGTGATCGGGGGAGCCTGGGGAGATGGCTCTGAGGCTTTTGCCCTGGATGAGCAGTGAGCAGAGCAGAGCTCTGTTCCGTGGAACAGAATTGCAGTTGCAGTGGTAGCCCCACACCGTGCGTGCTGCGGCTGCCGTCAGGGGGACGAGCTTTCGCAGCCGCCTTGGGCCCGGCTGAACGGTTCAGCTCGAGCCTGCAAATGCTCGCACCCGAGGCTCTGAAGGCAGGCCCGAACATCGGGCAGAAAGCAACTGCTCTCCTCCTTGTTTATATTTCTCTCGATGCTTTGATGCGGTGATGTTAAGCAACTCCTTTTGTCAGGGTAAGTTTTAGCTGCCTTTAATCTTTCTGATAAAAATAGCTCCTCAGCTTACCGGGGCGAAGTTGGTGCCGTTGAAATTGGTCTGCTTACCTTCTGAAAATACGGCCTTTTCTGTTAAACCTAAGCAGCTAAATCCAGTGTCTGATCTTTGAGAAGGGCGCAGAGATGAAAGGATAACAGAAATGGGTGCTGTGACCATCGTTAAGTTTCATGATAGTCCCATTTTGCAGTTGCCCTGCTGCTCTTTGTATCAATAAGGAAGGTTAAGACTCCTGGCTGTTAACTTCGCTTGCCATTACTGTGCCGTATTGAACGAGCTGACTCCTGTGGTAAGATGTCCGTGGGAAAGATTTTTCCTTGTCTAGCCAGGTAGGAGTAGTGCTTTTGTCTAATTACTGCTTTATTGGATACACGGGCGTTTTCATACCTAAGCATTTGTCTCCTCTGTGGCTGTTGTGAGATGTTCTCATCCAGCCCCACAGAATAAACAAGGGACTCCTACAAAAAGTAGAATTACAGTAACTTTGCTTATGGCAGTGTGTTATTTCGATGCTGAGCGTTATGATTGTTCTGTACATTGCTGGCATTGATCCTTCAGCAGGATATACAGAGAGCTGGCGGTGTTCTCAAGCTGGTCTCTGGCTGGTTGGGAAAAGCGTGCCTGAATGGAGCAGCAGCACAGCTGGAGGTGTTCAGGGGCCCCTAGACTGTGATCCCTTCTGCAGGTAGCTTGGGGAGGGTCCGGGTTTCACTGAAGTCGTGCTTCTGACTGCATTCACTGTGTTCCCTGCAGCTTCTGCTGCCGTGGTGCTGCGCCGGTTCCAGAAACAACACGGCGTGATCTGGGCCAGAGCAGAGGGTGTCCCTGACAGCGTCAGGAGTTAACAAATTCCTAAAGTAGTTGAAGTTGGGAAGAAGGTGAGATGAGCACCTTCCAAAGTCCGTTAGAGCCAGGTTTTCACTTCACACTTCCTCGTGTCGGGGTTTTGTTGATTTTTTAATTCTTTGCTCCTCCGTAACTTCTGATCCCGCACGGATGAAGCTGCGTGGCTGCTGCTGCAAAAGCTGTGGGCCAAGCTCTCCGGTAACTCCCGTTCTCTTCCCGGCCCGTGTGCTGGCATCCAGGGCCCGGGTTTTACTCTGGGCTGGCCCTGCTGCACGTGCCTCCCTACGTGCTGAGATAAGTAGATCTCTGGCTGACTCCCAGCCAGCCACAGAACTCCGCAGAAGGGAGAAGGTGTCGATGCGCAGCCTGATTTGATCCCGCTCTCCTGCCAAAAAACAGAGAGGTGTGTTGCAGTGGATTTAGGTTTTAGTTTGAAAAGAGGTGGACAAAAAGCAAAGTAGCTTAAGGAAAGACAGCGTGGTTTTCTAAGCTTGCGTTCACATCCTTAGCAGAGACTTCGGATGGAGTGACGTCTTGGTAATCTAAACCCAGATTTTGTTTGGGCACGTGAAAGCATTAGTATGGATGTTTTAAAGGGTTCATTCCTGTGTGGCTGAAAAGCTTCATGGAAGCCTGTGTAATCGGTCTGCTCTTGTTTTGTATGAAAAACTTGAGTGTCAGATGTGTGCTGTGGCAGCAAGAATCACAGTTACACACACGCTTCCTTTTCTATCCCTGGAACAAGGAAAAACATAATTTCATTAAGTGAACACACTCTCATTTGTAGGCAGAAAATTTAGGGAAGAAATTAATTTTCTGAAAAGCTGTAGGTGAAGGAGTGTGCATAGTTGTAATTATTCCACGGGAATATCTTTTTGTTTGTTATTTGTTTCGTTGTACTTGGCCCTAACTATCTGGGATGGGGAAAATGAGGTGGGATATTTCATGGCTATATTGTTTCTTGTGGAATACTTCATGGTTATATTGTTTAAGAGTCATGAAACCATGAGGGTGGTGGGTGGGAAAGGATGATGGAGTAAGATGTTTACTTTTAGCTAGAAGTTTGATACAAACTGGATTTTTTTTTTTCACCTAAAGTGACTGACCTGCATAACTTGATGCCAGCGTTTGTGATCTGGGACAGGAGATTTGTGAGATTAGAAATGGGCTCATTTACAGAGTCTAGCACAGCTAATTCTTACCAGTTCCTGAGGCATTGCTGATAGCAGGGTATTGTGCACTCTCTCGGTGTTTGTGGGCTTCTACAGGTTTTTCCAAGGAGTTTGACACTCATGTTTGTGTGAGATGAAAAGTGGAGCAGATGATCTGCTAGCCTGATCAAATGTGACAGTCCACAGTTCATTTTGCCCATTCCTTTATTTTTTGAAATTCATACTTTGATAATTACACATGTACTGGGGACTTCAAACTTTTTCCCTCTCCAATGACTTCAAGTTAACTGGGAAAATGCTGTCTTGTGCTGTGGCACAGAGCTCCTGGAGAAGCCCTGCCAGCAGCAGGCAGGAATAGAGGCTGTGTCTTTGCTGTACTCCAGAGATCTCTCGGTAGCTTGTGAAATGATTCCCAGTTTCTGCTGCAGATTATTCACTTTCTGTTTTGGCTGGACATTCCTTGGAGTCGCCGTCCAGTGCCATTAATTATTTCTACAGCAACATGCTGTGCTGTTTTATTATACCTGCAGCTTCACATTAAAAACCCCCACATATTCTTAGTGTTTATCTTTATTAGGTATTTTACTTACTGTTGCTACCTGCTAAGAGAGAAGAACATGAAAAAATTCCCCTCACCTTTTTAACAAAATTCTGCAGGTTAATGTGAAATCAGGGTGGAGAGGGTAGTTGAAGAACCCAATTTAAAAAATTCTGGGGTTTGTTCTTATACAGTGAAAAAACATGAGGGATAACTTAGGAATCTGACACTTCCACCCTAATTTGGTTTACACTTTCAAGAATTTTTGCTTTGTAAATCTTCCTTTTAACATATGTTATGTTTTCCATCTGTCTTCTCAGATGTCTAAGATACAGAGAGAACCTAAATTGTTTATTTGCAAAACTCTTTAATAAAGATGCTTCAACAAATACTATTAAGTATTTTGCAGAATGATAAGTGTGAATTAAAAGAAAACTGCAATTTCTATTAGCAGTGATAATTATAATTTGTAATCTAAATCTCTTAACATACTCTTCCTTTCCTGCTTTCTTATTTGCCACCATTGAGAAATAAGGGTCTTATTTATAAGACTGGATAAATACAGTATCTTTGGTTTGCAGTTTGGGTATGGATATATTTTTATTTATACATCTCTAAGTCTGTAAAATAATTCCCTGCTGGTCAGCTTTAGGGCAGTGAAAGCTTCCTTGGGAGGACGGCATCAGGGAAAGGAATTGTTCTTCCCTGTGTGACTGTTCCTCCCAATCTCCCAGGCGTGTCATTTTCCTGCTGCAGTTGGACACAGCAGAGACAGGAATCACAGACCTGCAGCTGCAGTGAGGAGTGAAATGGGACGTGAGGGTGCAGTCCCTGTCCCTGTGTGTCACCAGGAGAGCATGAGCCGCTCTCCAGCCCTGCCTGGCTGTGCCACTTTGCTGGCTGGGACAGTGGGTGTTGCTGCTGACATCACTTCTGTGTCATCTCTCGTGTAGTGTCAGCTCATGGGGAAATTACCAAGTGGCTTGAGTTGAGTAAGTACTGGGTATGAGTCTTGGAATAGCTGTGAAGTTTTTTTCCTAAGTTCATCAACTTCCTAAAAGAAAGTATTAATGATAGTGGTTGAAAACAGCCTCATCTCACTGAAATCAGTGCTTTAAAGTATAATATTCATGAGGGAGTTGGGGTTTTTTGTATTGTCAGTAACAGCTGGAAGCTTTTTTAGACATAAATATACAAAAATGGTTAGTTTTAAGTGCCAGTCTGCTGTTGCTTCCTTATGTATGTTTGGTTTGTTTTGGGTTGTATGTCCTTGCACAGCTGAATTTGAGTTGCCAAGCAGAAGACAGTTCCCTTAAATTTGGTATCAGAAATAGGGAGGAAAAAGTGGCATTAAAAAGAATGGAATATGTACTTTCTGCAGCTTTTATACATCACAGAGGGGACCCCAGACTTGCCTGTTTCATAGTAATGTTGCTTATTTTTTTCCTTGTTTCATAATATTATTTCAAGTATGTATTTATATATTTCACTCCTCCCAGAATAGGCCTGTTCTGTGGTTGTGTTGGAGAAGCTGTGTTAAGGTGGGAATTTTCATGGAAGGACTCGTGTAGCTGAAGGGAGCTCCTGAGCCAGAACCCAGCTCGAGTTCTCACCACTGGCACTCAGGCATTGTGGGGAGCATGAGGAACTGAACACTTCAAAACCTGAACCACCTGTGTTGGCAATACATTCACTAAGAAGTCTCTGGCCAGGGAATGTCACAGCTAAAGTTTCTTTGTCAAGATGATCGGTGTCCTCGTGGGTTATGTGCCAATTCCCTTTCCAGGTGGGCAGTGAGGGTGGCACAACCATAAGGAAAACTGTGGGAGCCAACTCAAGGCAGGCACTGGCATGGTACAGACTGTGCATTTCATGCTGACTTTAGCAAGCTCCCACTATTAATAAGCAGACTCTCAGATGATTCCTTTTAAAAGGGTCATTCTGAACTTAAATGTTCTGTCAGCTGTTAAATTTGGGTGAGAGGCATGATGTGTGTTTGTGATAGGATGAGAAGGCAGTCTCGCTTGTGTTAACGTGCTCCAAGAACCTTAAAGTGCTTAATCTTCATTGGGATGATCTTGTGAATGAGAAGCTGATGTTCCCAGTGTGCTGTCTCCCAGTCCACAGGCAGATTGCCTCCTCTTCCTTCTGTCTGGGTTTCCCTTCTTATGGTAAATAAATTTACTGAAGCCTTCTGGTCTGTTAGAGGGTTAGCCTGGTAGCCATGTGCACTGGGACAGTAGCCATGAGTGTCTTATGGATGCTGCTGGGTGGGAATTAGACTTATTCACAAGAGCAGACGTGGCAACTGTGTCAGAATCGTGAAGATTACCTTAGGAAACAATGAAGAGGAAGAACGGTTTTGTAGAGGGGCAGAGGAAGGCAAAAGCAATTCATCATTTGCCATCTGATGCTTTTAAGAGCAGAGCAGAGTGAGCACTCCTGTTAGGCTGCTTCTGCCACGGCTTTAATTCACCTCAGGCCTCTGGGAAGAGGTTAGAGACTAGCTTCTTATCTGGCTATTTTTCATATTTACTTCTTTATATAAACCTTAGTGCCAGGTGTGAGGGCCATTTAATGTGCTCTCATATACTACTTTGTAATTGATAGGGAAACATTCAAGTAATCTGTGATTTATTTTTATGAAAGGGTAGAATAATCCCTAAACCTACTAATTATTTCTGAAATAAACCAGTATCTCAGGTTTTTCTAGATATTTAACACAGGTGATGTTGTCACTTTGAACACAGCAAAAGAGAGATGGTGGAGACAACTTGGACAAGTACAGCAGAGAGAACCTTGAGGTTATGACATCGTGATACAAAACATGGAAGTGGAAAGAGAGGCTGGGGACTAAACCTGGTGTGACCAAGGAAGGATCTCAGTTTATACCATGCTCTTTTCATGGAGGTGAGGAGGAAGACAGGGACAGAACAGGTGGCTTTTCCTGTGTCAGGTGGTAGTTGTTACCACACCTTAGTGGTGCTATGAAGGATGTAGGTATGTGCATTTTCCCCATCCTGGCTCGTGTGTCTGCTGGCGGAGCTGGTGTCAGGAGCTGAATCAGGAGTACAGGTAGTATTGCAGTAGAGATTAGAAGAGAGAATTTTTTTTTCATTAGTTTCATTATTTGTTTGTGTAACAAGCTTCAGTTTTGAAAAGTCACTTAGTTGCTGAAGTCTTACCAAAGTGGATAGGGTAGATATTAGGAGCTGTCTCTAAAATCCCAGCCACAGGAAAGCAAGAGTAGGCAAGTGTTAAACCCATTTTCAAAAACTGTTAAAGGACAATTGAGTCAGGTAGAGACTGTTCAGCCTCCTGTCCATCACTGGGAAGATCATGGAGAAGCTGGAATGAGTTCAGGGAAGGGCTGCTCAGGAGATTGGGGGCTGGAGCATGTGCCCTTGGAGATGAGGTGGAGGGCTGGGCTGCAGACAGACCTGATGTCCCTTCCAGCCTGAGGGCCTGTCTACAGGAGAGAGCTGTGATGATGATTCCAATGAATTTTCTAGAGATAAATCCCAAGGATTCCAAAAGGTGATGTTCATATCAGCATATTTCAGTTTTGACCAGTCCAGTGACCTAGGAATGAGCAAGCCAGACTGTTTTCCTTTCTCATCCCAAGTGTAAGTAGTTTAAATGATCAGGCAGATAGAAATTTAGTTAAATATTCAAATCTCTTATTATTCAAGCCATTGAGACTCATCCAGATCCTCTGTGTTGGATCTCTCATTCCTTCCCACCACCCTCCTCCCAGCCATCAGGGTCTCTAACCCAGCTGGGTCCCTCATCATTCTCAACCTGGTTTGTTAAATTTGGTGCTCAGAAGTGGTGGTGCTGCTGTGCTGAAAGTCAAGGTCAGATCCCAAGCTTCCCCTGTCTTGTTAGGGAAGGACACAAATCTAAAGTTTCCTTATTGGAAATTTTAGATTTTTCATGAACGCGTTGTTGAATTGTTCTAAAACATTAAATGCAATAATTGTCTTTAGTGAAACAATAAATTACAGAATCCTCAAACCTCGAAAGGAAGTTGGAATGGATGTGGTAATTGCTGACTGTGCCACACAGTGTGGCTATTGAGGGGAGCTACCTGACAGTGAGTTTTAGGGAATGGCTGGAGCTCTGAACTGTTGAGGCTTTGTCTGCTGGGGTCTGGCATGATTGAAAGAAGCCTTACAAAACAAAATTGGGCTCACTGAAATGTAACAGCTATGTTGGCATGAAAGAAAGGCACGGTGAAAATACTGCTTGTGTGCTGGACTTCAGTGTCTGCTCCGTGCCACGTGGGTTTGTGACAGGAAAACTCCAGTCACGTCTCAAGCAAAGATTATGCTGTAAAAAATGAAACTGAATTTGATAGTTCTGCTCCTGCTTGCTGTGAGATACATTTGAGATAATAAGTAACATAATGAAACACCTTAGGATGTTTGTCACCTCTCCAGCCTGAGCTAAAGGGGAAAAAATGGTGACATTGAAACAAGTTAATTGATTGAATATGTATATTAGGAAAGTCTCCTGGTAACAGTCACAAGCAGTTGTATAGATGAGAATGTTCTGCCTTCAGGATGCAGCACAGTTTTGGGTTTGTTTTTTGGGTTGTTTTTTGTTTGGTTTTTTTTCTGAGAAGGCCTGGAAGGAAACAGAACATATGTGTTTTTTTTAATTCTGGTTGCTGAAAGTGTTGTCCAGGAAGGCAGAAAACTGTGACATTTAAGCTCATAAGACTGAAATTAGGAAAGAAAGTGTCTCAAGTGTGGTTATCTTCTATGTGTGAAAATAGCTGCTCAAAGAATGCAGAAGGCTCAAATTGGAAAAGGAGCCCTTTGGAAGGAGTGGGGGTGTGGTACTTGCCTGATGCCTTTTTCCATGCCTTCCAGAAAACGTAATCTCTGGTTTTTTTGGTGCTGTGCTGTTGAGAGGACGTTTGGGTTTCTGTGACAGAGGTACTGAAAGGTATGAGGTGTAGGATCAGAAGTGCCTTGTTAGAGACAAGACACGACACAGCCTCAGTCAGCTCTGCTGCTGCCTGAGCACTGAGTTAGAGGCATGTGCCTTATGGGTTTGGGGAATCTGTTCTCCTTTAAAATCCAGACCCCTTCTGCTCTGATGTGTGCTGGGTGCGTGGCAGGATTGAGCGTGGAGCAGGTTAAAGCTCCGTGGGACTTCTCAGCCAAGGTTTTCCCTGGCCATTGCTTCAGGTAACTGCACGTGAGGGCAAAGGCATCCCTCTGGTTTTGGGCTCTTGGTAGCTGCCTTTGAGAAACAGTTGAAGCATTAAGAATGGGATCAATTCTGTTCTTCTTGTGAGGATGGAGGGACTGCAGTTGCTTTTCATTTCTGTCAGTAGAAATGGACCGTGTTCTTATTATGGCAGATTTTTATATGTGTGTAAATATATTTATTCTTTTTATAACTGCCAAGACAATCTCTTATCTTTATGGATTTGTTGCAGACATGCTCAAGTAGATTTCTGTTTTCTGTTGTATTTTATAACCACTGTAAAATCTGCCTTGTGTTGCTGTTTTTAATGTGCATGACTCTGATGAAATATAAAAGAAGATGATTAATCATTGCATGAACAATTGAATTCTTGCTGAATTTTTACAGGACCATTGTGTTAAGTTGTTTACCTGCTTTTTATTTTCCTGCTGGCAAAGCCGTACATTTTCCATGTCTAACCTTAATGTACAGCCTTCTTACAGGAGCTTAGGAGTGGTAGATTATTTCAGGTTTTAAGTGGCAATATTCCCAAATGCTTTCTTCACCCTTTTTTGTAAACTGCAAAAACATTTCCAGTTCTTGGCTCTGGCAAGACTGAGAGTCCAGCCAGCCAAGCAAAAAAACAAATTGAGCATTTATATTCCAGCATCCCATTTTGAAATACAGCTGGAAAAAACTACTCTTTAAGCCACAGCAACGTCTTCCCCCTTCACGTTTTGTTTCTTCTTCTTTGCCCCTATCCATGCACCCACACATCTATTGTCCATGAGATATTAACTATTTTGGTGCAGAAGCTTGGAAGAACACCTTTCTGTGGGATTTGCAGAAGTTGTGTGAACAAGCACTGTAAGCCTGGAACCTGGGGAGAGCTGGGGCGGTGGGAGCAGTTGAACAAAGGCAAAGCCTCAGCCCTGGCCCCACGTCCCACTGTCGGTGATGCACGGGCTTTGCTCAGCCTCCAGCTGCAGCTGCTGCCTGTGGCAGAACCTCCCAGAGCCCCCCAGAGTTCTGGCCTGAAGTAGGGAAATCTTGGAAAAATAGAACCAGCATGTGTAGGAAGTGGCAGACTGCAGCGAGGTCAGTGTGCAGTGGTGGTGTGGGAAAGAGGAGAGATGAAGTGATCGTGGAGTCAAAGGGGCACCAGGAATTTTTCTAGAAGACAAGCAGGAAAGATAAACTAAAGACCTGAAAGGAAAGACAGCAAGTAAGAGAAATTAAAAATATTTTAATGAATCTTTCTAAATGAGATGTTAGCTTGGTCCTTGCCTGCTTGGAAGGGAGCAGGGTGTGTTGGTCACACGGTCCTGAAGGATTACTGACTCCAGTAGGTGATGATGGCAGGGTGTTTGAGCACCTCCAAACAGCCAGAATTTAATGTTTTTGTCTTTGTTTACTGTGCCTGTTTGTGTAATTCACTAGTCATTGCAAGTCGGCAATGTGACCGCTTTTATTAATTTTTCTTCAGTTAGGTTGAATTGGAAATGGACATGCAGATGAAATGCATGACATTAAAGTGTGCTGGGATGGCTTGGTGATGCATCTGTGCATTGTGATACAGTTTATTTGTTGCTTGAGGTTTGTTGTTTCTTTTCAGTGTACCATCTTACATCATTTTTGCAGCCTGGGTCTTGCACCAGCATTTTGTGGTTGAAGAGTGAATTAAACTTTAAAACAATGAAGCTTTTGGAATGTCCTTCTTTAGTAAAGAAATCTTCTTTGCTCTAACCTGGAAAAAATGTGGTTTGTTGCTCAGTGTGAAAGACTGGGGTTTGTCAGGGCTGACTTGGGGGGCAAAATAAAGTTTTCACACATGTATGTTACAGTGAGAAGTGATTGTTTTAGTTCACATGCTTGGACTGGAAAATTCTTCCAAGCTGTGTTGCATGTTTGAACAGCTATTCTGGTGTATTGTGGCTGGTCTGCTTAAATGTTTGTAAATATTGCTGTATGTGCCTGTCCTTATGTCTTCAAATATGTAACTTTTATTTTCACATGGAAGTACCTATATACAGTGAAGTACCAACCTTATTACACAGATGCTGCTTATGATGTGCAATAAAATATTTTAGTGAACCTGAGTTGGTCCCTTAAAGGGGAAAAAAAAAAGCCTCACCACTTTTTTATTAGTCTGGATGTTGCAGCCAGGCAGAGCTGTTCCTTCAAGTGGCTTAATGAAGATTTGATTGATTTATTTTGCTCATCTGGAGAGTGTGTGGATTACCTCTGTCAATATTGGGCATGATAAATGAGGGCTGGGCACTTACAGAGCAATTTGAATTATTTGAGCTGTTTAGGAATCGAGCAGTGACTCGATTCAAGAGGCATTACAAGGAGAAAATGCTGAGTGTCTTTCGGGATCTTCTGAGGTAGCAGATCGTGGTACAGATCAATGACTAGAAACTGATCTTAAATGTCTTTATATGTGAGACTGGAATCAGACTGCTGAGTAAATCATGGTTGTTCTTTGGTGAAGCTTTGAAGCACTTCTGGAAGACGTTCTTTGGCACATAAATGACAGGGTTGAGGTAGAATTGCTGGGTGAAATGTGGTGGCTTAGGATTACAGAGGAGGTTGGAAAAGGTGATGTAATTGCTCTTTTGGGAGAGTAAATCAATAGGAAAAAAATCTGATGTTATTTCTGCCTTCATCTTTTAGCCAAAACACGGGAAATTTAAGCATTAGTTTAGATCACTGTATTCATGCTACCTTAGTTTTCTCAAGCTTTGTTTTGTCAACATTCTTGCCAGAAAACCTGTTTATTAGCCCGTGCTGTGCCTTGCATGGCTGTGTGTGCACAGTGTGTGCTCTGAAAGGCTCTGGAGTTCGTGTCACCGGGACCTCAGACCCTCACTCACTCCTTAGTCTTGGGTAAAGACATCCTGAATGCCTGTCATTGTTAACACTGGCACAAAGGAGCAAAGATAAATATTTTAGCTACTGGTGTCTCGTGTTTTCTCACCCGTGTTTCTGTTTTAACTCGTAGATTTCGGATCTTTGTTTGACTTGGAAAACGATCTTCCTGATGAGCTGATCCCCAATGGCGAGTTGGGCCTTCTAAACAGCAGCGGGAACCTCGTTCCAGATGCGGCTTCCAAACACAAACAACTTTCAGAACTTCTGAGGGGAAGCAGCGGCTCTTCCTTAAACCCAGCCATTGGCAATGTGAACTCCAGCAGCCCCGTGCAGCAGGGGGTTGGTGCTCAGGTCCAGGGACAGCCCAACAGCGCCAGCATCGGCAACCTGGGAGCCATGGGGAAGAGCCCTCTGAGCACGGGAGACTCCTCTGCTCCGGGCCTGGCCAAGCAAGCGGCCAGCACCTCCGGGCCTACCACACCTGCATCCCAAACTCTGAACTCTCAAGCACAAAAACAAGTGGGAATGGTGACCAGCAGCCCTGCAACGTCACAGACTGGACCTGGGATATGTATGAATACTAATTTCAGTCAGACACACCAGAGCCTTCTCAACAGTAATTCTGGTCACAGTTTAATGAATCAGCCTCAGCAAGGACAAGGGCAGGTAATGAATGGATCTCTTGGGGCAGCTGGAAGAGGAAGGGGAGCAGGAATGCAATATTCTGCCCCTGCCATGCAGGGGAATGCAGGCAGTGTGCTGGCAGAGACTTTAACCCAAGTATCTCCACAGATGGCTGGGCACACCGGGCTGAACACAGCACAGACAGGAGCAATTACTAAAGTATGTACAAACCATTTACTGTATTCTATTGATTTCACTTGCTTCTCTCCATACAGGTGTTAGGAAACACGGTAGATCCTTTTTTGGGACAGAACTGAAGGATGTGCTTTCTTGAGTCTGTAGTTAGTCATTTCAGTCACCAGTGGTATTGTGAAAAGGAGATAATTGAAGCAGTGCTTCTCATGTAATCAAAAATGAAAGCGCTTGTTGAAAAAGACACCCTTGAAGCTAAAAGTTGGAGTTTCTTAGCAGGGTGAATTAGAAAAGAGTAGCAAAATCCTGCAGAAAGGAAGCAGATGATTTCTCGTGTGCAGGATCTCAATTTAGCTGCCAGACAATGACCTCTTGGAAAACAATGTGAACACTTGGAGGTTGAAGGGAGAGGTGCAGCAGTTGCTCCTCTTGCCAAGGACCACTGTCAGCAGCCATGCAGAGAATGCTTTTTAAATATGGAGGAACTGATCTGGAAACATCCAATTTCACATAGATTGCCAAGCTAATGCAAACTGTGAAAGGGAAGGGCAAGAGCCTAATTTGATGACCCTTAAGGATGAGGGCAGGGAATAGGGCGTTGCTCTGACTCCCTGTTTGATACAGTTACTGCTTTTTAGTTCTTTATTTTCTAGGTGTGAGCTTAGGGCAGTGTTTTAACTGCTGCTCCTCCTACACTGTGCCTTACCTTGTCTGGGTTGCTTTGGTACAGTTCCTTCATGAGATTTTGATGGCAAATCCACCATGTTCTGATATGTAGGAAAAGGTCAATTTTTATCTCTGATACTTTATGTATTCGTATACCACTAGCTGTTGTCACTGTAATTAATTAAAATGTAAATGTTAATTCATTGATGTGTTCATAATTGTGGAAAAAATAGCATTATCTGCCATGAAAGTGTGTGTCCTGTACTCTGAAGAGGTGTTCACATCACTGTGGAGTACTATATAGTTAATTTTAATTTTTTTTAAATAAAAACCATAAAAAGCATTCTCTCTGGAGTGAAGAGATGCTTCTGCTCAAGGAAGAGATACTTGTGTTATGAGTGAAGGTCAGAGCATCTGAAAGTTGACATAACTGTTTTGGAGGCTGGAGAAAGCTCAATTTGTTGTTTGGAAGCTGATTGGTCTGCACTGAAGACAGTCAGCTTATCTTTCTCTTGTTTTCCTTTGAAATTTGTGGGAAGAGTGAGGAATTCTATTTATCTGGCTTATTTTTGTGAGCTTACAGATACCTAAGTTCTTGGGAGTAGATTTTTCGTTGTCACTACTCAGTTTTATGTGAAACTACTGGTTTTTCTATGTGAACTAGCTGAAGTAGAATTACCCCAAAGCAAAAGACTTTCTGACAGAATCTGTGTGAGCCTGGTGGGGGAGGTTCTGTCAGGTCTTGATTTATTTTAAACAAACCCACCTCTGGTAAAGAACAGGCCAGATCTCAGACAAATTCCAGATTTCAAGGACTTCAGGCTTAGCCTGGTGCCACCTGCAGATGGATTCACCAGCTCAGGAAGAGGTGGCTGCCTCAGTTTACAGATGTGCAAGAAACAAAGCCAAGTTGGTTTGAGCAAGGAGTACATTGGACAAGAATAGTGAAAGGACTGTTTGAGGACAGAGCATAAGTGCTTCTTTGAAGGTACACTTAAAAGAAAGTAATTTTTTTAACTTGGTCAAGTAAAACGGGAAAACTGGTGTTTTCCAGGGCTCCATCTCTTGTTGAATAAGATGAAGCTTAAAGGTGTTGTGTTTGTTTTAAAAAGTTTTACTTTATATACATCTTATTTTTCTCTTAGTAAAGAGAGCAGGTGAGCTCCCTGCTTTACACAAAGATTTTGTGTTTGCACTTTGGAACAAATACTTGCTCCCTGAATTTTCTTGTGCCAAGCGGCAGTGTTCTCTATTTTGGCCATTTTCCTTAGTTGGCATTTGAGGATTGGTATGCTTTTCCAGTCTCTCCCCATCCCCCAGTTTATTGTCCTAATAGGATTATCAACCATGATTGTGTGTTAGCTTTTTCTTATTGATGCTCCAGGAAAGCTTTTAAGAAAAGTAAAGAAACACTTCAGTTAGGTTGTCTGTTCTGAAACTGAGATTTCTGCTGAAGGAAAATGTGGGTTAGTTTGTTTTTTCACCTCCTGATTCCCTGGTGTTTACCACTTAATGTGTACAGCTTAAAAGCTTTAAAGAGCTGTAATAAAAGTGGTGAGGCAGCTGATCTACCTGATACTGAAGGTGCCCAACTTGACTCAAAGGCTTAAAATGTAGCTGCCATCCTGCTTGAAGAACTGAATCAAGGCTGGAGTGAAATTCTCTAGGTGATGACTGTAGCAATATCCTAAGGGAAAGAAAGAGCTGTGAAATACAAATGCAGAAAAAATACCTGAAAGAACTTTCTAAGGCAAGATCTTCTAATTACATTTTAAAAAGTGATGTGCATCTCTGACTAACCTTGTTCAAGTACAGCTCAGTAGCCCATTTTTCTCAATTCACTGTGTTTATATGCAGTGTGGGGAACTTGTGACCCTTTATGGTTTGAGACCAGTTTTGTTGGGCAAGACCTTGCTTCTGTGGTGGTTGGTTCTAATCCTTTTTTAGTGTGTGACTAATCAATTCATTCCTCTTTCTGGTTTAGTTTCTTGTGGTGTGTTTATATAAGCATTCTTTCTATTAAGAGAAAAGGAAGGAAAAATATCCAGAATCTGTTGCCTTCACCTGATCTCAGAAATTGAAATTGCAGGGATTCATTTCATCTGGATCATCATCAGTCATGATTGTTAATTTTGGTCTGGACTTGCTGTTTTAGGGCAGAACTGAGCAGGGTGACTGAAGCTCATGTTCCTGTGCTTGCATGAGCCAAAGGTGGGGATAAACCTTACCCCTAGCCTGAACAGGAGTGGAAAATAACTAATTCCCAGTGTCAGAGGGCAAGAAAGTGCTGATATCAAGACAATTATTCTTCCATTGGCAGGGAGAGTTTAAAGCAAAATACTTCCTCAGTCTATAGAGATGTGAGCAAAGATTTCATAGATTTCACACGATACTCCCAAAGATGGGTGATTTTTGACTTTCTGAGGTTCTTGGAAACCTCTAAGGTTCTCTTCCATGATACTGTGTATATATCTCTGCTCCCTTCACTGCCAGTCTCCTTTCTTGTAACAATTTTGCTTGCAATTGTGGCATTGTGGCCCTGTTTGTTTGGATGATGTTACAAGGAGAATTTTTATTGGACTGGGTTGAAGTTCTTTAGGAAATCAGCTTTAAAGAGGAAAGAATTTGTCGTTGAACAGTTATTACTTGATGGGAGTAGAAGAATGGATCATCTTGTCACAGCCATTTCCAGCAGTAATGAATTGCCCTTTTGTGTTGCACCATGTTTTTTGTTGAGTCCATTAAGTCGAGAAACTGTATTCAAACCATCTAGAACATCTTGTTAGAGGTGTTTTTTAAAGATTGTTGCTTGTTGGAGGTGATAAGCAGTAGCAAAGCTCAGCAATGCTTCCATAGGAATGAGCACTTCATTGGAGACCTGCTCGTGCCTGACACTCTGCTGCTGCTGTGGGAGCTCATCTCCTCCAGGTGAAGGAGATGAAACCTTCCTGTTGTTCTTTGTGGCTGGCAAGGGCCTGAAGTTGTGTTTCTTCCAATGAGTTGTTAGAGAGTCTCTTGCTGAGATGCATTCCCCATGTCCTGGTACAGCTGTCAAAGCCTGTGGAAAGTTAGAAGAAAACGTTGGGGAGTTCCCATTTATTTTGTATGGTTCTCAGGCTTCCTTTTTGCCCTGTGCTAAGAGTTTTGGACAGTGATTGCCCTACCTAGTGCTTCTAGGTATTATAGTGATAAAAGTGATAAAAGTCCCATTCAGATAAAAGTCCCATTCAGATGGGAGGACTCCTGAGTAGTTTCTTTTCCATGTGTTTCCAAGCTATAATGCCATCTCATACAATTCTGTATAAAGGAATCACCTTTTCTTCAGTAACTTCAGAGTCCTATTGCTCCAACAAGAATATTCTGGTACCCAGCAGTAGAAACTAAGGAAGAAATCTGGCTGATAATCTGCAGTGAAGATGCAGCTTGCTGGAGGCTCCTTTCAAAGTATTTTTCTTTATAGAACCATTAAACCTACCCCAAGTTCAGCTTTCCTTCTGAAAGGCAGGCACAGTTCATTCAAACATTATTGGGCTCTGTGTGCCTCAGAAAAAGATTAAATTGTTTGTTCAGACTGAATCTATAAAGAGATGAGAAGGAAACAGTTGCTTATTTTCATACCTTGTTACAAGGTTTACAACATGAATGGTCGGTTGAGGGTTTTTTGGAAGCCTTTTTGAAGATTAAAGATTTTGATTAACTTCAGTCTACCTATTTTGAAAACTCTGAAGGAAAATACTTACACTGATATGAAATAGAACCTGCATGCAGGGAGAAACTGATGAAAAAGCTGATCTGGCTGGCAGATCTTCCAGTGTAGTATTCCAGGAGGTAGCAGGGAGTTTAGATACAGAGATCCAAGTGCTGTGTGCAGGTGATGAGTTTTCCTTACCTCTGTGTATGTATTTAAGCCCCACTGGAAGTTGGTACCAGCAGTGGGATTGGCATCAAAACCTAAACAGACTCAAACAATCACTAACTGTGCAAAACTAGATCTGTTCTGCTGGATTTTTGCCTATGAGTGCAGAGCAGTTTTGTTTTTTTTCCTCTAAATGGTATTAGCCTAATTTGTTTGGACAGTGCATGTTTTCAACTTTATTTCAGTCAGAATAGCCACATGGCAGTGTGTGCTTCAGTAAGAGTAGATTCCCATTAAAGGCGAGGAGGAACTTTTACCAGAAGTGAACTTCAGAAAGCAGTAAAACCATTTTTAATTTCTACCAAGAGAATAACCCGTTATCTTGGGGCTTTTTAGTGTTGAGCTATAAAAGAAGTGAATTCTGTCATTGCTGTTTCCAGGCAGGGTGTCTGTCTAACACATGTGCCTTGGACAAGCACATTCACAGTTTTGCTCCCTGTGCTGTTCACCGAGTGGTGTTTTGATGTTGGAAATTAATCTTGAGTAAATTAAATATGATAATGAGCTGTGTTAAAGAGCAAGACTTAGACAGTGTATGTGGTTACATTACTTGTTTCGGTGTTGTGAGGAAACTGTGGTAAGGAAAATTTGTGATGAGAAAAAATGAAGCCAACTATTTATTTAAACAGATCCCCCCGTTGCTCTTGCTGAGTACCAGATTTAGATACGCTTGCTGATTGTGAATTAAGTCAGCTGAAGATGTTCTCATTCCTTTGCAGCTCTGTGTGTTTTAGCAAACTGCTGGTGCTGTTTGTTTCTGTGGTGGCTCTCAATCTGTCTGAATTCTGCCTGAATTGTTTTAACATGACTTGCAGTTAATTTGCTTCTCATGCACGGAGTTGTCCGTGCTCGGCTGCCAAGCTGCCTGTCTCCTAGCAGACCATGCCTCTGGCAAACACCAGTAGCCAGTCCAAATCCTATTCCAAACTGTGCTGCTTCCCTCTTCCAGGGGACTCCTAATAACAGAACAGACTCGACCGTAGCTGCTCCATTCTCTGATGAATAAGGAGCACCGAAACAGCATTTTTACTGAGCAGAGACATATGTGTTTTTGTAATAATACAACAGGAGAAAGCAGTAAATACAGAGAAACACATAATAGCAAAACTCACTGACTCGTAGTAAAATGAAAGTCTCCGAGGCAGTTTTGTTTTGAAACATGACCGTGGAAAGTGGTGCTCCACAGATGAGTTTGCTGATACGTCAGAGAGATTTAGTGACTTAAAACGCTCTCTTCCCACAGCTCTTACTCCTGGCACCTGAAATTGAGTTGTTTCCTGTTTCTAGTACATGAGTAAAGTCTTGTTTGCAGTTGTGCAATGTCATTGAAGATCTTTGCAGCGATAGTCACTTGGCTGGCTCTGCGCAGGTATCAAGGTTCAGTTTGGCTCCGAGGCTGCAAGAAACAGAGCACCCGGCCTTGGTGGGGACAAACCACAGCTCAGTCTTCTCTCCTCCTGCTTCACACCCAAAGCCTCTCTGAGCACTTGCACTGGCTTAGCAGCCAGCTGACAAAAATTAAATGTTATAGGATCTCTTCAGAGCAGAATTGTGTCATTACCTTCTACTGTGATAACACACCGCGAGCATTAAGGTTTTGTCACTAACTATAAATTATATTGCTTAAAGTCTTGTAATTCTTCCGTTTTTGTTGTTAGAGTGGGATTAATTTCTAAGAAGTTTATCTGAAAGAAGTTTTTGGGAGTGAAAGTAACAGATCCACCAGTTCCTTTGGAAGCCATTGATTAAAAGCAAGATTTACAGTGTTAGTCAAAATGACAGCAACTTCAGGTCCGTGCTGATAGATGTAACTGAGATGACGTCTTTCTAGTTCTCAGGCTGCTTTCACATGTCTTCCTGCTGCTGTTTGGAGTTTGGGGTTTTTAATACCCGGGTAGAAAATGACTCAGATGTTGGGAGGGAGGACAACCTGCCAACTGAAATGTTGGTGTGTAGAAGTTACGAAATGCCTGGTTCCTTCAGTCAAAAGGAAACGTCTTTGTCACAGTAATTTTCTTAATAGACTCCAATCATGCATGTAGATACGATTTCACAGGAGCCTTTCTGATGAAAAGACCTTTTAGCAGGTCTCAATGCTTGCTCTTACTTAAAAGATAATCTTAATATTTGTGCTTGACAGTGAGCTGTGATTATATTGGGAATCCTGTAATTAGAAGGACATACAGAAATGTGTCAAAGCAAGCAGTGTTATGGTCTGGAAACTAAATGCTGGTGGTCTGTTTAGAAAAAAAGGCAGTGCAGGAAACTTGGAAGATTACGTAGAGCCTGATAAACTGTGTCATCCTTCTTGTGAAATGGATCAGGAGTGGAAGCAGTGAGAGGAGGCAATTCTCCTTTTGCAGCTTCCACCAGTGAAAAATGCTTTGTTGAAGGAAAACAGGACACTTCAGCCATCAGGCAAAACATAAGATTATGTTGGAAAGTTGTACTTTGGAATTTTGAAATTCACTCATTTCCACGGGGGGGGGTTAAAATTTCAATACAAGAGGCTACACAAAGCATACCCAAATCTACTTTATAGTGGACAGATTATTCTTCACCTTGATTAACATTTAAACTAGAAAACATGCTTCAATACACATTTTTCCTCCATATGTCAAAAAATAATTCTGAATTCTTACTAGCACAATTACTAGTTTACTCTGAGGGCTGAGTATAAGGAATGGCAGAATATAATGGGATTTTCCTTTCTTCTTGTGAATGTTTGGAGGAAATACCTGTTGGGGTTTTTTTGGAAGCTGAAGTCCGTTTGTGTGTGACTTCAGTTTGCTGTAACTGTGTCCATGGGCTGTAAATAGTACGTGCTCATTTCTCCTCCTCATCCTCCTTCTTCTTGCTATTACAGTAAAGAGTATTTTTATTTACTCCAGAAATTACTGTGACCGTGAAGTGGCACACTAAGCTTGCTTGTGTTTTAACTGTTTGTGTGTAAGCCAAGCAATGGCTTTAATTCTAATACTTTGCAGAATTGAGATTTAGATTAATAAGGATTTGAGATGATTTTTGAACTCCTGGTGCTACCAAAGCTACCTGTAAGTAGCACCTGGAAATGTCTGTGCTTACATGCTCAGATCCCAAAGGGATGGATGTGTTCTTTGGTATCTATGTACAAATCCTATTTAGGTTTGGGAAATAACAGTGTCCTGTGCCCTAAAAAGGTTCAACAGTGCCTTTGTTTTAGAATGAATCATAATGAAAATACAGCATGTTAAATATAGGACCATCCTTGCCAAAAGAAATGAAATAGATTTTTTTTTGAAGAGAGTGGTAAATAGATTTTTTAGCACTCGGCTGCTGTTTTGGATGGAAAGGATTTGTGTTCTCCCACTGACTGCAGCACAATGCTGTCCTGGCTGCATGGCTGCTCTGCTTGTCAGGGGATTTTGGAAACAAAACAAATGCCCTTTGAAGCTTTTGGCAAATTGACTTAATTAAATAACTGCCTTTAGGACGGGAAGATCTTTGTACCCTGGTAATGGACAAGTGTTGGAACACCACCAGATGAAGATGAGATTTCTCTCTTGGAACAAGCAGCGGTGGCTGCCTTAGTCTGATATGGGGCATCTTGGGTTAAAAAGCATTTCTGGACCATCCTCTGTGCAGCTGCTGTCAGGGAGGAATGTGTGTACAGACCTAGTTTGTTAAACTGTTCAATTTTAATCCTGTTTAAAGACAACCATCACATCGTGCCTTGTTTAACAGCCTGGTCAGAATTGTCTCACTAGCTCCGTGGGTATTGTTAAATGTTCAAGGAGAGCATGTTTTATAGAAGGACTGAAAATGTCACAGTAGCACTTGAAGTCACTGTGGTGTTTCAAAACAAATATATTTGCCTCTTAAAGTTATTTGAAATTTATTTTAACAGTGTAAATTATTTATAGTCACATTCTCGGTGGTTAATGGCAGGCTGTGATATTTGTGCTAAGTAGTTGTTTGGAGTAAGCAATATTGATTTTTGTTTCTTTTAATGTATTTAATGTAACCTGTAGCGTCAGTTTGTTTCTTGCCTATTTGATTTTTCCCCTGGTCTGCATTGAAAAAATAGTTACTTTTAGAGTCACAGCCTCTCCCTTCAGTGTTTGCCCTTTTCCTTTAGGATCATGTCTGTCAAGGATAGTGTACACTGTAAAGGAAGGACACAGAATATCTCTTTTCATTATATTATGGAGGTACTTTTCCTGTTGCTGTTTCTCCTTAGAGCTACAGTTGCCTTTTCTGCTACCTCTGTGGAATATCATATTCTGTGGCCTGCCTGATAATGTATCCTTGGCCAGGAGATAAATGGGGAAAGAACTTCTTAAATATTGCTATTGTTTTCTCTTACCAAAGCAGCTTATTCCTTATAATGCTAAATTTTTGGAGCATGACGTGCTCTCCCTTTCCTTGGCTGTCTCCAGCCCACTATGGGCACTCCTGAGGTGCTGGCAGACACAGCTGGCTCATTCCTTCAGTCTGAAGGGCTGATATCCACAGCACAGGACATAAAGGAGGGAGTGCAGACTGCAGGTTGAATTTGATAAAGAAATCTGCATTTATAGAATCACAGAATCATGGAATGCTTTGGGTTGGAAGGACCTTAAAGCTTATCCTGTGCCACCTTCCACTGTCCCAGGCTGCTCTAAGCCCTGTGCAACCTTGGGCACTGCCAGGGATCCAGGGGCAGCCACAGCTTCTCTGGGCACCCTGTGCCAGGGCCTCCCATCCTCCCAGGGAAGTTTCTTTCTCATGTCTGATATAAATTTCCCCTCTTTCAGTTTGTAGACATTGCCCCTTGCCTATCACTACTGTTCCTAAACTTGAATTCAGCTTAATGATGAGGAAGTGCAGGAATTAGGGGAGGACAGGGATACTATGGGAACTACTGGGAACCTATGTTAGAAAACTGTTTTGGTATGACCATAAATGTGTTTTAGTACACACTGAAGCTTCTCCTGGAGTTAACTCATAAAAACTTTGGTCTGTGAATATATGATTAAGTATCTGTTGAGGAATATCTTCACTGAATTTCAGCCTTTCAGAATTTTCTTTTTAAGTATTGTTGAATTATTCTTCATGTCCAAACTAGATTTTCTTGATGAAACAAACCTTTGAAACATGTACAGTCAATTTGGTGGTTCTGGTTAAGTTTCTGTCCTTGTATACTAAGAATAATTCTTGTTTATCTGAAGAAAGCCACTTGCTCTGCTTGGCACTTATAAAAGCTCTTGAAGCAATTGGAATGCATTGATCAATTGTGGCTAATTATCCATTAGAGCTTTGAAGTTGTTGTTTGCAGAGGTGACATTCATTACAAAGTAAACCTTCTGAGCTTTAAATTCATAAGTACAACAGTGATGCTGAGTGCAGAAATTTTAGTAGATTCCATTGTGTTTGTACTCAGGCTCGTGCAGAATTTTGGAGACATTTTCTTTCTTCAGGCATGTATAAGCAGTGTAAGCGTATGATCATTTGATTTTCTTTTCCTGAGAAAAGTTGATTTCTAGTTAAATGTATTAAGAACCTGTTCTCTATATATCCAGTCATTTGTAAAGAAAGTTCTCCCATGAAATTTATCTTTTGTGTTTCAGTAATTGTGGGGAAATGGGTTCATGTTTTTAAAGGCCTTGGAATATTGAGTTCTTCTTTGGCCTCTGTGAAACCCTTGGAAGAGAATTTCACATCTTATTACAAATGGTAATAAAACACCTAGCTTCTTTTTAATGGGATTTTTAAAATTTTACTTCTGGTTTTACCAAATTTTAGTAATAAAGGATGAAGTAAATTACAGTTATTCCTGGACATTTGAATATTTTAATTTGAGTTAATTTACTGCTGAAGAACAAGACAGTAATTGCTTCATGAATCTGTTGTGGTAGGCCTTGGTTATAGCAATTAGCTTAAAGTGATGGGAGACTTGGAGCTTGGCTTCCTCTGAACAGTGGTAGCCAGATCATGATTTAATTCTCAAAACTGATTCTTGAAATGTTACATTTTAAGGCTTTCTTGTTACTGACTTGAAAGTGAGTATTTTTAACTGAATGTTTTGTCAAACTGCCAAACCTGCAGGTTGGTTTAGGTGAGCGCTCTCACCTCAGCTCAGATAACATCATTGCCACCATTCTTGTACTGAGACTGAATTAACTTTTTTTTTTTTTTGGTAACACCACTGGCTTTCTGCCATAAAATGATTAATCTTTTCCTTGCCTCTCCATCTGTCCCTCTGGCATATACATTCCAAGCGCCATGGTGACTTTCTTTTGGAACACATTACTATAGGATGAAATAGCAATTAGTAGAGACTTAGTGTTTTTTTGTCAGTAAACAGATGCAAGATGATGCCAGTGTAGTAAAGAAAGCCTGTCTTTCCCTTCACAAATGAACACGAATTCCTGCTGGACCTGTCTCTGCTTCTCTGGGAGCTGCAGTCAGTGAGGTGGACCTTGCTTCGTGCCGGGGCTTTGGGCTTCATTCCAGAGGGAGATAAGAGTCCAAAGAGTGAAGTCCTCGGCCTGTGTCTGCTGGAAAGCTGCTCTTTGGTGCTGGCTCTGTGAGCAGAGCACTGCTGGGAGCAGTGGCAGCAGCACACAGGGGTGAGGAGGGATTCACTCTGGAGGATTGATGCCAGATCCTAGCAGCTCCGGAGCTCTGTGCGTTCTGCTCACCTGGGATCCGCTGGTGAAGCGTGCACATGGCGAGGCACAGGTCCCTGTCTCTGTGTGTTACCTCTCTGGGAAGCAGAAGTAAGCATTATGAAAGCAGTCCTGTCCTCTTTCACAATCACTAACAGCATTAAAAGCAGCTGAATTGCCTGTCAGTCTGAATTTCTTAGGTCTTCCATTACCTAGAGCAGATTGACTCCTTCATTCACAGTACTTTGTAGACTTCATTTCGTAACTTCTGAGCGTCTGAAACACCCAAGTGTTTGATTTCCTTGTCTTGAGAGAGAGAATAAAGATCCAAATGAAGAAAGTTAGAACTATTTAAGCCAAGCAAGGTGACGTGCTGCTTGTAAAAACATTTGAGTGGATGGGAAGAGAGAAAAGGGGAACAAAATGCTGAGCGTTGTAACCAACTCGTGTGTTGAAAGCACAGATTTGAGGTAGGTGTGGTAATTTGATGGCAAGGGATTTAAAGGCTTAATCTAATAATGGAGTATGAAGTGGCTGGTTTTGGTGAGGCCCATAAAAGAAGGAAGTAAAGGGTGCTTGGGATTGCGTGTCCGGAAATTCTGAGTCACCCCTGTCCTGCAGCGACTGCCTGGAGACAGGAGCAGGGTGCTGGGTCTGTACCCAGTCATTCTCTTCATGCTGAACCCAAAACACTCTGCTAGGATGTGTAGGTCATAGTGGGAAGTGCAGAATTCCCATTTTGTGCCAGCTTGCTCTATTTTCTAAAATAAAAAGAGAGAGAGAAGTGTCCCTGACCTCTCAGTGACATAACTGGGCATTTTGGGTGAAGCAGGAAAGGTGCTGAGTAGCTGTGGCTCTGTAAGGATTGGAGTGTTTGTGCACAGCTGCTCTCAGCCCAAGGCTGTTGATGAAGTGGAACCCTAAAATTCCAGCTCAGGCATTCAGAAAACAGCACCAGAGTTTACAGCAGCTCTTGAAGGGTGGAAATCGTTACTGACTCCTCAGCCTTTAGTATTTTGTATCTCACACAGTTGTGTCAATGTTACAACAGGAGGAAGTAGGGAGAATGTCCTTCCTTGCAAATCCAGGGATTTAGAAGAAAGCAGTAGTGAGTGGCAGATGTGTTCTACTAGAGCAATTTACACTGTTGAACAGCCAAGCTCTCACTATGAACTCTTCAACACTGCTGTTAGTTTGTGAAGATCTGGCCTCTTATCAAAACAGATCAGATCTAGGGTGCCTCTGCTCACTCTCATCCTTAATTATGACAGGCTATGCTCTGTTCTCTGAAATAATTTAAATTATTAATCTGGGATTTAAATTGGTTTTTAGCTTTTATACTGCAGACTAAGTCCAGAATAATACAGGAATAGTGATGGCTCACTAAAAGGCTGACTTTGTGACTTCCTCCTACAGCTACTTTGTCAGGTTCAGAGGTGTGGGAAGAGTTTGGTGAGAAAACAAGGTGTTTCTGACCTCCCTGTTTTTCTATTGTCAGAACAGATCACAGTACACCCGGTAGGTTGGCTGTGTGTCCTCACACTGCCACTGTCGAGGCTGCAGTTCTTTACAGCACCCCCACCACGGGGGTCTTCGAAACTGCTTCCCATGTCCTGAGATAATCTCTGAGGTGCTGACAGGACAAGGCTGGCCATGCTGGTGGCTTCTCCAGAGCCCTGGGTGTGTGTCTGTTGCTAAATGCAGTGGGTGATGGCAGAGGTCTGTGTGCCTTCCTTCACGGAGATGTCAGTCTGTGAGTCTGTCGTGGTTTAGGGCTGGTATTCCCCGAATTTAGCGCTCCCACTGAGATTGTCCAAACTGCGCTGCCGCTCGGGCCCCCTTTCCCTGCAGTGGGAATGGAGAGGAGAATTGGAGGCAGAAAAAGCAGAGATCACAGGCTGAGATAAGAGCAGTTTACTGGAAGCAGCAATCAGATAAGAAACAGGAACAGCGACTATATTAATAACGAAAGTATATGAGGGAGGCAAGTGATTCACATGCAAAATGCTCAGAACAGCGTTACCCCCACTCCCTCCTGCTGGCTTATTTGACCAGGAGGACTCCTTCTCTCCAGAAGAGATTGCCTTTTTTTTGGCAATGGCATGAGTTGGTACAGAATAACCTCAGTATCCTGGCCATGCCCTGTCCTGGCTACTGCAAAAAATTACCCCTGTCCTTCCTGGAACCAGGACATTAAACCCATATTCTATACCATGTACCCCTGACCAATTCCTACACCTTACAACTAGGTACATCTGTATTTATATATATATATGTACACATCTCCCACAAGCACAGGTATCATTTCTGTAGTCATTGGCCATCCCTCCAAGATGTCTATTGAGTTTATTTAGTCCATGGCTGCGGGTTCTGTCAGTCCTAGGTGTCTTCCAGGGCAGGAGGGCTGGCCATGCTGTTTGGTGGTTGCAAAATGCATCAGGAGCTCACAGGGCATGATGTGTGAAAGGCACTTTCCCTTTTAACATCCAGCCCAGCACTGGTAGTCAGGATTCCAGGAGAAGCTCAGTGCCAGTCACTTTGGAAGCAGCTTGAACCTCTTTATAGGCTGCCAGGATCTCTTTTTCAGTTTGTGTGTACCAGGCCTTGGATCCTTTGTATCCCTGACTCCAGAACCCCAGAGGTTGTCCTCAAGTCTCCCCAGGTACTTTTTACCAGACAGGCCAGGAAGGACCATTCTCCCAGACTGTAGAGCATGTTTTTTGCATCCTGACTGGCCATGGGGCTACTGCTTGAACAATCTCTTGTTGGATCTGTTCAAAGCTTGCTGCTGTTCAGGGCCCCACTTGAAATAATTTTTCTTCCACGTCACAAGATGGAGAGAGCAGACAATCTGACTGTACTCTGGGATGTGCATCCTCCAGGAACCTGCAGTGAGGCCCTTTAACCCCACTTGGCTTTATCGCAAAGCAAACCCTGGAGCATTTGGATTATCTTCTCTCCTTTATCAAAAACTTCCTCTGCCCTGTCCTCCCATGCAATGATGTTGTCAATGTGCTGTGGATGTTCTGGAGCCTCGTCCTTTCCCAGTGCAATCTGGATCGGTCCATGACAAGTAGCGGGGCTGTGTTTCTACCCCTGGAGCACATCCAGCTCTCAGTAATGGTGTGACTTCATTCAGTCCACCAAAGTCCACTCTGCACTTTCCATTGGACTTGACCCTCTGGTTGTGTAGGGCTGTTAAAGGGTGAGCAGGTCTTGCTGAGCACTCCCAGCTCTCCAATCCACAGCCCATCCCATGGATAGGGTCCCACAGGGTGGGCTGGTGCTGTTGCCAACAGGGCACTGCTGTGGTAGTGGTCAGTGCTTGTTGTTCTTCATCTCCCATCAGTCTCACAGCAGAAGGGTCCTCTGAGAGACCAGACAGCTATCGAATTCTCTGTCTCCTTGGCAGCTCTTCTAAAAGCCCAATGATTCCCCTTCTGGGACCTTGGAATACCCTCTCCTGAGGTGATCCATGCTGAGGATGCCCAGGACCTCTGGGCCAGTCACAATGGAGTGGTTTTCCCTTTATTCCCAGTCAGGCTCACTTCAGCTTTCAGTACAGTCAGCTGTTGGGATCCCCCTGCCACCCCAGAAACAGAGATGGATTCTGCCTCTAGAGATCCCAGTGGCATTGGGACATTGTGCACCAGTGTCAACTAAAGCCTTATATTGTGCATCTGATGTGCAAGGATCCACACAGTCCAAGAGATCCAATGGTCTCTTTTCTCCACCTCCCTGGGGACAGGGCCTCTCTAGTTCTGATCATGGTACTTGTTTCTCTCTTCTTGCAAATATGAACCAGAGGTTTCTCCAAGAGGATGTGAAATAACATCAGCCCTTCATTCTGTCTGAGGATGTGCCACCAGGAAATTGGAGGAGCATTTATCCTCTAAGAATTTTCTGTGGTGGTTGTTCTTCCTCTCAACTCTTGTGCTCATGCTGCCAGAGCAGAGATGGGATTTTTGTCCCACTTCTTCATGTCCTCTCTGTGACCATGCAGGTAAAACCAGAGGTTACCTTATGGTGTGTCCCTTCTCAAGCCAGGAGCAGCTTGTTCCCAGTAGCAGAGATTCTGCTCCATACTGGTGTCCACATGGGACTTTTATTTCCTAGTTTGCTCAATCTGATCTGTCCAGTCTTGGTCAGTCCTTCCACAGGTAGGTAGGGAATTAAAAAAAATATCTTCACATTGCCAAAGTTAAGGAATCTGTTCTCATTTCATTGGCATCATTGCCAGTGAGTTGGCCTATGGCCATGGTGCACTCCATGCAAACTTCTGCCACGTGGATTGCGTACTTAACTTCCGAGGGAAATTAAAAGTCCTCCAAAACTGAAGGAGGAATGGGGGCTGGAAAGCTGGGGAAAATAATTCTCTCCTGTTTCCACCCCCCCAGTGTGTGTACGATTATTAATGGATTCCCGAAGGTAGGGCCGAGGTGCAGCACTGAACACCCACCCAAATGACGCTCATTGCTCTCGATGTTATCAGTCATAAACTGATAGCCCACAGTACGGCAACAAAGCCATCCTGCTCCCTCTCCCTTGCTCTGAAAAAGAGCACGATGATGGGCACTTAAAGAAGCAGGTTAATACCACACCCACATGAGCAGACAAAGCAGCACTGTGACCAGCGGCTCCCCTAATCCGGCAATGCTCACATCCATTCATTTCCACCCGCTCCGGCAGATGCGTTGTTAGCTCGGCCCTTGGAGCCGGTGCCGGGTGCGGCTCTGGCGCTTTAGGAATGGGATTCCCCAGTTCAGTGCTGACCCCCTCCCTGCGCTGGGGGGAGAGGCACAAAAGGGAAAGATCCCGGGTTAAGAGCAAGGAACAGCATGAGATAAGAAAACAAGCAGAGAGGCAAACGATTCACATGCAAAATGCCCAGAACAGCCCTTTTCTCACTGGAAGAGATTCCCTTTCCCGTGCCCTCAGCAGTGGTAGGAAGTGGTACAGAATAACCTCTGTGTCCTGGATGTGCCCCCTCCCAGCTACTGCAGAAAAGAAATCTGTCCTGGCCAGAACCAGGACTGTGTCAGAACTTACCTGTCCATCTCTCTGCTCAGCAATCTTGGAAACTTAATTATCTGGGAGGCCATTAAGGAAAATGGGTCAAATTGACCAGTGATTTCCAAGGTGATTAAAGAGAAATTGATCCGAGGGAGGGGTAAGAGATGTGCAGTTTCCCTAGGATGTCTTACTAACAATATAATTGGTTTGTGATCCTGCAATCAATGTCAGTCTGAAGAGCTGACTTAATTGCTGCAGGATTGAGTGAGTGGATGGAATTCTGTGCTGCAGTCCATCCTGTCTGTGATCTCATGTCTTTACAAGAGCCATCACCTGGAGCTGCACTCAGCCGTGCTCAGTAACAGTTCTGGGGTGCAGAGAGGGTGCAATGGTTTGATTCATTTTTTGGCTTCTGTTCTGCACCTCTGCCTTCCTGGACTTTGGTCCCCTGCTTTGGTTAATGGACTTTAGTCAAGGTCTCAGATTATTTTTGCTTCCAGATAACTTTTTCCTTCTCATCTTTCTTTGTTTCTGGACAAGCAGAGAATTTGTAACATCTTTCTATTATAAGGTTCCATTTTTTAAAGACTAAAGCATATGAAAATGACAGCGGTATCAAGACAGGATACCTTACAATTTTTGTGACCTAACTACTGTTGATGAGAAGCACACACTATTTAAATAAAACATTAATATAATCTTAACTATTTCAGTGGTATTTAATCCCATCTTTTTCTAATTTTGGCTTTGAAGCTACAGAGCTTCAGCTCCTACTTGTTGATGTGGCTTTGCTAAACAGAAAATATTTGTGTTATCACATTTTTATTCCCAAAATCAGTACTTTAGAATCACTTCAATCCTTGCCTTAATAAGATAAGCAAATTAATAAGCTTAAATAGTAAGCTAAATAAATTAGGCTATAAGATTGCAATTAGCCTGTCTTTGGCCATGCCTATTAGTCCTTTGATCACTTCTTGAGGCCTCTCTGGATTCTGTCATTGTTACCTGTCACTCCTGAACTACTACAGCGTGTTGGTCGGTTTTGCAGCAGCATTCCCATCACTCCAGACACTTAACGATGGCACTTTCCCCTTATCCAATTGTCTTTTCATCCCTCCTGTTGGCATGTTGAGAGCTCACATTTGTTCTTCTTCAAGCATTTTGCAGATTCATGGCTTTCAGAGTCTGGCCAAGCTTGTCTCGTTTGCTTCCTTTCTTTCCAGGCTGTTTTCTAGTCAAAAAAAAAAAAAACAAAACAAAAAAACCAAACCCAGCAGATACTGAATTGAATATTAACAATAACTATTTTTAGTTTATAGGATTGGATCATAATCAGATTACTTCAGCCAGGCTTATTTTCCACTGAGCCCATGCTGCTCTGAGTTCTTTGATTCTCATATCAACCTTCCAGTATTTTTTCTGTTGTCAGCTCAGTCCAATCTCATGATATTGTTTTGGTTTTAGATACTTGGCCAGAATAACCTTCTTCCATTTTTGTACAGAGTCTGCTTCAAAATTTAATGAAAATCAACATTGAACTTGGAGAGAAGTTTGTTACTTTGGGTTTTTGATTTGGGTAGTTTTTGGGGGTTTTTTGACTAATCTGTCTGGACCAGCTTATTTAAAAAAAATATTTTAAAATTCTGGCATTAACTTTAGGTAGGTAGTGGTGATATAAGATACAAACCCAGGAGCATTGTCAGAGGTGGGTGCTGCTCTTTGGTACATGCTTACAAATGCAGGTGCTTCCTCTCTCACAGGAAAATTGAGGCTGAGCTCAGTCTGTCCTGCCAGACCTTTTATTAAATTTGGAAACCCTGGAGTGAAAAGTGGGCTGGGGCAACAGAGGAGAGCAGAATTTCCCAAAGTCAAAGGGGATTGGGAGGAGCAGAGCTGCATGCACTTGTGAGGTTTCTGACAGTGTGTTGGAGGGGAAGCTGAAAAAGGGAGTAGGAAATGATGTGCTGTAACAGGGAGTGGGGTTTGCAGCCTGTTGTGTTGGTTGCACATCCTGGGAGCCCTGGAGGAATGGGGGGATGGAGTACCCTGGGCTGCAGGAGTGAGAGCTGTGCTGGTGTAGGTGAGGGGACACTTGATAAAAACTTACTAAAGGAGGTGGGAAAGTAGAGTTTATTGACAGCCTGAACACCTGGTGTACAAGAGGGAGCATAGCCCATCTCCTTGATGCTGGGCTAGAGGAAGAAGCAGTGTGCTGTGTCAGTGGTGCTAAAGACAGGAGGGAAAAAGAAAGCTCTAAAAGCAGAAGGAGCAGCAGAGTGTGGAGATCCAGTCTGCTCTGAAAGGTGTCTTCAGGGTTACATCAGTGAACTTCTCACTTGGGTCACATCACCTCTGAGTTGTACCCTCAGGTGAGATTTGTAGGTTTGGTCACAGGCTTCCTCTATAACATCTGTGAAACTCCAGGAACTAGAGGAAATGGAATTGCTGCTCTGCTTTGAAGAGAACTAAGAAGCAAAACAGGAGAAGCACCTCCCACAGCTGCTGCTCAGAGCACTGCAGTGTGATGGCTCCTGTAGTCCAAGGCAGCTGAACAAAGGTTTCAAGTGCTGGGGGGTTCTTTCAGCTTGGAAATTTGTACATTCCTTGGCTTATGAGAGTAGAGCAAAATACCCTATTTCCTATCCACACTTGGTAATAGATTCCAGTATCTTAGAGAGTTGCCATAGTGATAAAAAAGGGAACAGAATCTACTTGTCTTCCTGGGACAGAATTATTAAATTAAATGCCTCTTTTCCATTAAAGGAGAGTGTCATTATCATATTTCTGAGAACTGTTTCAGAGCAGAAATAATGTGTTTAAGGTGGTGTCCTGCATTAATCGTGTTCCTTCTTGAGGCACCTCTAGCCTTAACTTGAATTTGGGATACACCCTTTTATCTCCCCCTCTGCAGCTGGTGGAACAGAACAACACCTTTTTGGGGGAGAGTCTGCTCTACTCCATCAGAATTCATGCAGCTGTGACCACAAAGAGCTGGGCAAAAGAAGCAAGGTTTGCCCAAAACTGCAGCACAGAAACCAAAGTATGAGACATGAGTTGCAGAGGATGAGGTTGGGATGAAAGGAGCCACCATGGGATGGAGTGCAGGGAACAGGGCTCCTGAAAATGGTGGCAAGAAGAGAAAGGAGATGAAATGATGGAGGGGAGCAAAGGTAATGTGTAGGGAGCTTAGAACATGAGCTTAGAACAAAATGAGAGTGAACAACACACCCCGGGTTGTCAGAGAGAAGCTTTCAGCTTTTGGTGTAATGGAGAGGCACTGGATGGAAGGTGGAGTAAACCTGTGATGCACATCCATGCCTCCTCCATGCAGGTGGGGAAAGAAACAACTCACACTGTATTGCTCTTTGCTTTCCTTCTTTTTAAAAGAGTAAATTTAACAAACCTTAAGCCAAATACAAATCTTTGTGATGGCTCAGAATTCCCCATGAAAATGACCATTCTTACCAGGTTATAAACTCCAATGTTCTTGCTGGTTTATCTTCTTTGGTGGCTTTTAATTATCTAGTAATCTTCCCCTGAAGTAGCTATTTTGGCATCAGAGTTCTGTTTCAGAAATATAAAATATAAAAACAAAGCTCTTCTGAGTATCTGCCTTCCCATACCTGCCTGGAAAAAGCCTGGAAGCAGAGGCAGGAGTTGAGGTGTTGGAACCTTCCGAGTCCTTTGCTTGGAGCTGCTAGTTTCCATTTGCAGAATAAACAAGCAGGATAAAGTCTTTACAAGGTATAGGCTCAATCTTCTGCATGTATTTACCAGCTGGTTTTTGAGATTTCAGTCAGCCATGGTTTAAAGTCCCGCAGAAGTCACTGGGCTCAGCATTCAGATAATTAACCAGGAATTGCAGTTTATGCCTCACTCTCTCTTTCAGTGTGTGATACGCAGGGATCTGTCTGATTCTTCCTTTCCTTCCACCTCCTGTTTGCTGCCTTCCCACCAGGGAGGAGCTGGCAGTGGTTTGCTTTGCTGGAGTCCCTACCTGGCTGTGTTTGGAATCAATTCTGAGCTGCTCCTCAGGGTTCCAGTAACAGCTCTGCGGCGCTGTGGATCTTCATGCTGCTTGTCAGCAGCTTGTTCTGCCTCTGAAACTCCTGGCTGATCCCACACTTGGTTGGAAACTGTTAAAAATGGATAAGAGTTGTTGGAGCAGGTCTCACACTGTATTGTGCATTCTTAGTCTCTCCAAATCATAGTCCTGTTAATTTGAATTCTTCCTAGGAAAAAATGAGTTTAAACCCCCCTGAAACCACAAGCATCCACCATTTTTAATAAACTCATCTTGTGGATGATTCCTCCTAATTTTTGTTTCCAGATTTACTTCAGGGATTGCTACCTCAGGAAGGTTTTTCCACTTTTTCAGACTTTTTTTTTTTTTTTAAGATGAACTTCAAACAGCAACAAAAAAAACCAAAACTTTAGTAGTTTGTTTCATTAGCAGTAATTTACAAGAATGAAGTGTAGGTTAAAAGGCAGGTCTAATGTTTTACAATGTTACTAAATTAATTTTTTTATTTTTTTTTTTTTTTTTGCAAGTTACATACTGGTGTAATGTTTTAGTTTTCTGTTCCTTTCCCTTATGAAAGCACAGCTTTGAACACGGAAATACAATGTGGCAGAGAGCAGATTAACCAAAATACAAGGTTTCAAATGGAAGCTACTCTGTTTCCAGCTGGATTTCAAAGAACAGCAAAGCATTTCTTAAAATTTCAATCAAGTATTTATTACTTAATGACCACCTAGAGTAGGAAAAATTATCCTCATCCTATTAAGCACTCAGCTTGGAAGATTTGAAAGGTTGCTTTGTTGTTGTACAGAGTTGTGATCTGTTTATTAACAAGATCTATTCAAAAGGAAATATTAAAATAAAATGAAGCAACCACGTGGTGGTACCTGTTAGGATTGCAGAGCCTCAATGCTTTGGGGATATTCTAGTCATTTAGAGTTTTAACAAACTTGAAGCTGGCTTTCGAGACCAAAATTTTTTTAATAGTTTTCCTAAAGATCTGTTTTTACACATTCTTCCTTTAATTTAAAAAAATAAAAAAATTTCCTGATAATGAGATGAGAACACCTCTCTGTTTCTTTTGGAGCAAGAACTTAAATTTGAGTTAAAATTTGCTCAGCATTCTCACTGCCCAAAGCAAATCTCTCTTCTGCTCTTTGAAAATTCAGCTATATAAGGTTCTGCCAGAAGCTTTTAACACCAGGTTTCCAAGCTCAACACATCCATATTGGGCACTCATTGCCTGCATTGAGCCTTTTCTATCTCCTCCCTGGAGTCTGAGTGTGCTCCATCCATGGGCTGCAGCTCCAGGGAGCTGTGGTGTGCTGTGTTCTGCAGCCAGGGGAGGAGGCTCCTGTTGGAGCAGCATTCCTGTCCCCCAGGCTGGGCTCCCCACGCTCTCCCAGGGCTGCTGGTGACTTTAAAGGTCTGCAAGGGTAGTGGTGCTTGCCAGAGAAGTCTGTCTGTTATTGTGTTCAAAAAAACTCCAAACTTTCAAGCAAGTTCAAAGAAGATTGGAAGGGCGAAGTCCTTCCAACAACGAAGTTTGTAGTTGGGAATTAGACATGAGGAAACGAACAGCCCCAGAGTTAATGTTCCTATTTCTGGCTTTGAAAGGTTTCAGTAGTTCTCCCAAGCTTTCTCAGAATCTCACTTTCAGTTTCAGAAATTTGCTTCGCTGTTGATCTGATAGACCCCTATAGCATTAATGAACAGCTGTCATTATCAGATGACACTTTCTTATACCTTGTCTGAAATACTGGGTTGAGTGGGTAATTTTATTAAATACTTTGCTATTAATTCTTCAGAGAAAGCTGCCAAAATCTGTGGTGTAATAAATAATAATTAAACTAATCTCTCTGAACATGCAGTCTGCAAAACAAACACAGAAATACAGAAAATTAAATTCTTGATATTTGTGCGATGTGATAGTAGCTAACACCACTTCTCTTTAAAGGCAGTCTTGGGACTAAACTTTAGATGCTAATTTTTGGTCTTACTTGCTATTTGAATTATTCAGCTTTACTCTGGGACACAGCACATATTTGATAACCTCATATATTGCAAAGTAACAGCTTTTGGGATTTTTTTAATGTGTAAAGATAGAACGTCTTGTACAGTGAAGAAAGGCCCAAATCTGGCAACAGTCACTGGGCAGGATGCAGGGAAGGGGAGCATTTCCTAACATAAAGCTGCTTGGAGAGTGGCAGGGCCAGCTGCTTGAAATCAGAGGGTACAAAGTACAGGGACAAAGAGGACAAGGCCCAGTCAAATTGTGTTCATTGGACTCTGCCCCAGTGTAATTTGCTGCTCGTAACTGGTGCTTCCTCAACTGCTCCTTCAGCCCCATTCCTGTAAGCATAAAAAACAACCCCTGAGTAATCCCTCATGATGAGGTTGTTGCAGTGATAAGCTGATGTGAACAGTCCTTCTTCCAGCTATGGGAATGGTCACCCTGAATCCCTGCTGGCAGGGGAGGGGAAGAGACCAGCACCTTAGGACACCAGTGTGTTGAGGAAGGAAGGGCTGGAGAGGTAAAGGGAAGAGGAAAATAGGATTTACTATATCAAATAAAGGCTTTTCTCAGTGGTTGGATTCAAAATTAGGACCAGGTCATAAAGTCACCTGGAAATGCTCCCAGTGTGAGGCAGGGGGTGAACAAATGTGATCTGAGTAGGGACTGAGGGAGCTGAGGAGGCTCAGGCTGGAGAAGAGAAGGCTCGGGGGAACCTTCTCACTCTGCAACTCCCTGACAGGAGGGAGGACACAGGTGGGTCAGGCTCTGCTCCCACAGAACACGGTGACAGGATGAGGGAATGGCTTCAAGCTGTGCCAAGGGGGGGTTCAGGTTGGACATAGGAGGAATTTCCTCCCAGAAAGGGTGGTCAGGCATTGGAAGGGGCTGCCCAGGGAGGTGGTGGGATCCCCATCCCTGGAGGAGTGCAAGGAGAGCCTGGACATGGCACCCAGTGCTCTGGGCTGGGTGACAAGGTGTGATGGTTCTGTGATGATCCCAGGTTGGACTCAATCATCTTGGAGGTTTTCTCCAACCTCAGTGATTGTGTGGTTCCAGTAGAGGGGATTTCACCATGGGGGAGACTCCTGTAGGAAGTGGCTCTTTGGACGTACAAGGTTCTCTCCAGTCATCCAGGGGAAGTTGTGTTTCTGTTTTCTAGTCTTGGGGAGTTCTTGGGGTGTCATTTGTCAAGGCTGTCTGTCTTAGACATCTTTTTGCTCAGACACTTCTCCTCAAGTACCAAAACATAAGTTGATAACCATTTGCTCGATGCCTCTCTATATTCCCCTCCCTTCCCATCTGTCTGTGTACAAAGTCATGCTTTGTGCTCAGAATGCACAAAGTATCACAGGGTTTGAAGTCTGTTTGGTCTTCCAAAGTTCCTGTACTGTTGGAAAAAGTAATTTCTGTCAGTGTGGATTGGGAAGGATGATCCTGTGTTTTCCTTTGATTTTGTGAGTTGAATTGCAAGATTTCAGCCCCACACAGCTGTATATATTTGTAAATCATCTTTTTAGGATGTATTTTAACTTGGTATGAGTTGTGAAATTGTGAATTTAATACCAAGAAATTAATATTGAGAATACAAAGATGGATATTTGACATAAGTTTATTTTTTTTAATCTCCCTTTGGAATCACAAAAATTCTAACCATTTCATTCATTCATTCTCTTCCAGCTGGGAATGACAGGTAACACTACTCCCTTTGGGCAGCCTTTCAGTCAGACTGGAGGGCAGCAGATGGGAGCTGCAGGAGTGACTCCTCAGTTGCCGAACAAGCCAGGCCTGGCCAATAGTCTGTCTCCCTTCCCTGCCGACATCAAGAGTACTCCCGTCACCAGTGTGCCAAACATGGTGAGTTGGACCTGCTGCTTCCAGCATTCTTTACCTCTTCCTAGTGCTTTCTGAATTCTTGGGTGATCCAGCTTCTGCAATATTACCAAATTACTTCTCCACAGTCATTTATTTAAGCATCAGAGTTGTCCCGTGGTTCCTCACTTCTGCTCTGAGCGTGTATATAAAACTTGTGTACGTTTTTATGCAGTGATCGTACTTCCTCAAGAATCATAGTTATAAAAACTGCATTTCATCCTTTCATTCTGGCTGGTATATTTAGTTTCAAACCAGATAAAAATGTCTTCTTTAAGTTCTGTGTGTAAATTATAATGTTTTGAGTATATCACCACCTTCCTGAAACTAAATATCCTTTCAAACTGATGTGGTAAACACCCCAGATGCTTCTCACTTTATACTGTGCATGACTTGCATGTCACAAGCTTGCAAGAGCAGTTCTTATTCGGATACTTTACAAGTTTGTAGTATGATGTTTACCAGAGTTCTCTTTATAAAGTTAAATTAAATATTCCCGTTTGTCTCGGGATGTTGCGTATTAATCAGACTGCTTGTGTTGTTTCTATGGAAACTCCAGCTTGTTGCATTTTATATTCTTATACATGATAGCAGTTACTATAGAAACTTGTAAGACCTTCCATGAGATGCAAATTGCTTATTTTTTAATTTAAATCAAAAAAAGCTGGTTTTTGGCACAACCAATGCTTGCTCTTCCATCACTACGTTTGCTACCTGCCTGTCACTAATAGGCTCTGTATGAAAGGCAGGAGGATGCAATAAACTTCCTCTTTTCTCCTGATTTTAGAGAACCACTTCCTAATTTTCCTCTAGTTATGCTGTGAAATCTTTCTTTAATATCATCTGTCATTTACTGTTTATGGAAAGGAGCTTGTGACTGGATGAATACCATGTTCAGAACACTACTTGCAGTCATGCCGAATGTTTGTAAAAGACAATTTGCTGCATGACCACTCGAATTCTGTTTATTAAGTGTTTGGATCAGGTGTAAAGCAAGTGAGTTATTGTCTTGATGCTGCAGAGAACCTGCAGGTCTTCCCAAAGTGCTGTATTCTTCTCAGGGACTGGGTGATCTTGAGGCATAATTTAAAGGTGACATTTGGGAAAGTCTGAATCTTAACATACTCACTTACTAGTATAGGATTTAGTGGTCAATATTCAGGTAGAATAAAAAAGGCATTTGCCATCAAGGCTTGTCAGGTGATGGGAGAGAAATAAAATCAAAAACTGTTCTCCCATCTTGTCCAAGAGAAAGAGGAAAGTAAGGGAAACTTTCCCAGTAGTATCAGTTGCAATTTTAAAATGTCAGAAATACCAACTGAGAGAACAATCAGAACCGTCTGTCTTTGTTTCTCGGGTGTCAAAAGCTTTGCATGTCCCATATATCTTCTTTCCCTCACACCAGCACAGAGAGTAATGGGCATTTCAGCCAACTGACATTGGTACTGTGGAGCCCAAAGGTCTCAGCTCACGTGGGGGTTAGAGGCATGCTAGTCCTGACAAGGGTGTCACTTCAAAAACTGAATTTCCATCTAAACATTTTTATTGCGAAGCTAAGAACTTAAAAAGAAATGTCACACTTGTTAGAATTTAACCTTTATTTGGCAACAGTGGGTAAGGCAGTGTAATTATTTGGTAATAGCACATCCATGGCCATATGTTATTCCTTCCACAGGGACGTTGCTTTATTCAGTGAACAATATGAGCAGAGCCCCTGGAAAGAGCACACAGTCACATTTAGTTCTATTTTTGCAGCTCGCTGTGTAGCTGTGGGCATTGCTGGCTGTATGTTGTAATATATCTCACTTGGTCATTTCCAAATGCTCTTTCCTGTGGCAGTCACCACTGGAGCATGCTCATACTTTGGATTAGTTCATTTTCACTGCACCTCTCTGAGATAAAGATGGGTTGCCCCAGTTTTAAGCACAGAGGCACAAGTAGAGTAAGACTGGCAGAATCTGCTGACTCAGAACTTGAGGTTTGTAGGCTTTGGCTTGCTAAACTTTATTTCATGTGTTAAGGCATTACCTAAGGGTAAAATAACATCCACAGCAGTTCCATAGTTACAGAAACACACGTCTAAGTGACATCTGTCACTCGCATTGGGCAACCCAAATGTGACCCAAATGGCTCTTGTGAAAAGCAGCTGCTGACAGGGGCAGGTCCCCAGAGCAGAGCTGCAGGGTTTGAGCAACCCTGCCGTGCATTCTTGCTGCAGTCCCGTTGCCATTTCTGTGTCCTGGGATGCTTTAGTTCCCTGGAGATGATGGTTTATTTCATGTGCTTGACCTGGAGACACAGCCTGTCCTGTTCCCTGAGGGAGGCAGTGATGTGGAAAAGGGTATTGTGTTATGTTAACATGGATCAAAAATGAACCAGTGGAGGATCAGTTCAGACTCCGTGCACTACAGCAGTTGAAAGACAACTGCACGTTTAAAATTTTAAAAAAACCACTCATTCAGGGTCCTTTGTGGGATGAATGCAACCACATATCTTGCTAAACCAGCCCTCTATACTATCCTTATCTTAAAAGGGCCCCCAAAGTACTCTCCCATGAGAGAGACAAACCCACGTGAATGAGAGCACTGGTGGTGTGTGAGGCAGGAAACCAGATTGCAGCATGGCACTGAGCACTGTGGTTACCACAAGGGTATTTAAACAAGAGAAGAGGAAGCAGAAAGGTACAACCATTGTATGACGACCCCTAAGTCCTGAAAACCAAAGTATTTTTAAGTACTCCTTTCAGTCTTTAGCCTTCCACATTGTCTGTGTGCTGCAAAAGTAAAAGATGATTAAGTCTCTTAACCCACATTATTCCAATCATTACTGTGTGACACCCGTGTCCCCAACAGTAACCAGGACTTTTCCCACTGCCAGGCACAAACCTGGCAGCCAGGACAAATGTGCTGCAGCTGTGGGTTTGGATTTTTGATCCAAATTCAGGCTACCACTCCCCTGAGAGCAGCACTCTCCTGTCCCCCCCCTGCCTGCCCAGTAAAGTGGGTCTCTGAAGTGTTAGTTCACTGCAGCCCATGTTCCAGGCATGACCTTACACTACACCCTGAGAAGCACATTTGGATTAATCTCTTTAATTAGAAAAGAAGAACAAACCTTATGGTATTAAAATGATTAAGAGGTCAGCATTAAGGTATTAATTTTCAGTGCCAGCAGGATGGATTGATTTAGTTTGTTTGTTTTGTTTTAATGGTGATTCTAACAGCATATTAGCTCTTGCTTTGTGGGGCTACTACAGAATACTACATAATTCTGGTAGTGATACTGAATCATAATTCTGAATTCTGATACTACAAAATTCTGTAGCCTACTACAGAAGGCTGTTCCCTTTACAAGAATGGGCAGCTTGGAAACTTGAGTGAAAGGCTTGTTTCCAAAAGAAAAATGTTGCTTCTGATGTTGGAAGTTTTGGTGGCACATTACTGAGCTTCAGTGCTGCCGAAAAGGTTCTGATGCAGGACTGGCAATGCTGTGCTGTGGTGAGGTGATGCACAATCCCTGGGCTGTGGAAGCCAGCCATGCTCTGCTCTGGGGCTCTGTGTGCTGTGCAGCCAGCCTGGGAGGGGGGCAGCAGGTTTGGGAGGAGCTGCTGCAGGGGGAGCCCTGGGAAGTTTTTCCATCAAGCTCCCTGAAGCTTTGCACTCCTTGCAGTGCTGCCTGTTCCAAGGGTGGTGGTGGATGGTTCCTTTGTGGACTTACCAGTAAATCTGGTATTTCTGCATGGGTTAGGAGCACAATGGGGGAAGCTTGGCTTACAGACACCAGCATGGTTTCACAGTGTCAACCCTCAACACACAGTTGACTGAGGGGTCAGAAGATGGAGTTGAGAGAATATTGGTTTTTGGAAGAGAAAGAAATCGTTTTTCTTCAATTCTTGACTTCGAATTGGAGGAGCACATCTTCTCCTGTGCTTTTTTTTCCCCCTCATCTTTTGCTAAACTGCGTCAGGAGCTCTCTGTTGTGTTCTTCTTTGTTTCTTTTTATGTCCTATGGATTTCTGTAATAAGAGATTTTGATCAGAAGACAGAAGTGACTGAGGGGTCAGAATGTCTCAGGTGTGCCTTGCTGCAGACCTCTGAGGGAGAGGAAGAAAGCTTTTAAACTGGGAGGCCAGCTTTAATTAGAGCAAGTAGAACTGTAGCTACTTAAAATAGACAACTGGTATTTTGTTCTAGAGACCAGAAAGAAAAGGCTTTATGAAGAATCACTTAACTCTTGTGCCATTCCAGGGAGGAAGGCCTATGTTCTGACCCTTTCTGTGATTATTCCTCTCTTGCAGCACAGCCACTCTCCTGTATCCTTGTGGAAAGGTGTGTGGCTGTTGCTCTGGCAGCATGCTGAGTGTCTGCTTGCTGCTCCCTTCAGCATTCTCCCAGTCTCTGCTGGGTTTGCTGTCAGCTGTGCTCACCTTCCCTGTGCCTGCCCTGACCTCCACTCTGAAATGGTTTCTCGTTCACAGGCAAGCTCACTCCTTCCCTTCCTCAAGAAAATCCCACTTGATTTACAGCAGTGAGCAGCTGGGAAAAGACTCTACTTAGGTCTAAAGAGATCTTAATAACCTGGAAACAAATCCAAGAGATAGTGTTCAGTGCCAGGGAAAGGACGTTGTTTTGCTGGGAGCAGAGCATCTCTGTCTTGCCTTAGTGCAGGAGTTCATCCTGGGGACGTGGATTGCTTTGAATGGTGGAATATTTTAGTTTTTGCATCATGTGTAAATACAGTGCCAGGCTGGCAAAAGCTGACAAAGAGAATTAATCTTTTCCCGATGCTCTGGCCCGTGTTCCACTCTCCCCTCCCCCATATGCAAATACAGGTGGTGGAGAGTATCCATTGCTGTGTCCTGCTCTGTTCCAGCAACTGAGGTGCTCCACAGCCAGCACTCTGACAGCATGGCTCTCCTTCCCTTACAAACTTCTCATTTGTGCTTTATCCTTTTTTCTATTCAGTGTTTGCTATCTGGGATTTTTGATGTTCCTCACTGCTCAGGCTGTTTTGTCCCCCACTAAAATACTGAGGTTTATGTATCCATAGCCCCTCAGTATTTTGCTCAGGTAGTTTCCTTTATGTGAGAGCTGGAATCTCTCTACACCTTCCTGTATTTTCTCTCTTTTTTCTATTTTGAAACACTTCTTCAGTGCATGTTTCTTGGCATTTGCTGGTCCTGCAAATCAGAAAGATGAGGAGATAAAACTCTACAAGTGTATCCTTAAGAAAGATGCTGATCCAGCCTTGATGCCTAGCAGACTTAATGGCATAGAATTGAGACCTTTGCTGGTTTTAAAACAAAATTCCTTTAGCAATCAAAAGCTAAATACTGACCAACTATTCAGGTTCTCTCTGTGGCCTGACTATAGGAGCCTTCTCACCTTTGAGGTTGTCATGGGCTTGCAGGTTCATTTACCACCCTAAGGGGTGGAAGTGGGAAATTGAAAATATTCCTGTTTACCCTTGACATGAAAACTCTGCCTTTATCCATGTCAATGCCAAAGCTTTGATATAAATCTTGAGCTCTAAACACATCCTTCATGTTAAGACCACAGCCTCAAGCTGCTCCAGGCGAGGTTCAGGTTGGACATCAGGAGGAATTACTTCCCAGAAGGGGTTGTCAGGCATTGGAATCAGCTGCCCAGGGAGGTGTTGGAGTCCCACCCCTGCAGGTGTCTAAGGAAAGCCTGGACTCAGTGCTCTGGGCTGGTGACAAGGTGGGGATTGGGCACAGGTTGGACTTGATCTCAGAGGGCTCTTCCAGCCTAAATGGTTCTGTGGTTATGTTGACTTTGTGTTCAGGAGCTGAATATCTTCCTACCGCTCCTCGTTTCCTAGAGCACTGCCAGTGCTCAGGTTGGTGCTAGGCTGACATCACTTACCTCCCTCCAAACAGCAGGACACCCTTCTGAGGTTGTGTCCAGCTCAGGAAGTCTCTTTTGCTCTCCTGTGGAGTCTTCTACTCACCATTCAGACTCAGATTCTGATTCCTCCTGCTCCTTGGGAGATGAAATGCACTGCTGCAGGTTTTGGGGCACAAATGCAAGTGCTTGTAGCTTGTCCCAGCCCATGAGTGCACGTGAGAGCCTCCAGCCTCTGGGGCCAAAGCAGACCCTGGTGTTCCTGGGGTCAGAGGGATCCTTCCTGTCTGGACAGGACCAGGCTGCTCATTCCGTGCCTGTTGGGAGTAACTGGTGGAACCAGGGAAACCATCATCCACGTGAATTGCAAGTGTCAGCTGGTTCTGTGTCACTTTCCCAGAGAAGCTCTGGTCATCCAGTGTCTGCACTGGGGAATGCCTTTGGCCTTGATGCCACCCAATAGCTGCTGCTTGAGCTCTCCTTCAGTTTCGGGACAGAATGATGCTCCCTGGCCTGGCTCAGCATTTACTAGAGCATTCCTGCAAATCCTGTGGGCAGGAAGGGCTTTTTGAATATTTTTGAAAAAGCTCTGCCTTTTGGAAATGTATTGGGATACTCCTTATTGGAGTTGGTCACACTATGAACACTTCATTCAGATAGAAATGTTGCTAATTAGAAGTTCTTTGAGATTTACAGTTCATGTGTGTATCCACTTTGTGCCTGGGTCCCTTCTCTGGAAGGGACTGTCAGGATCACACTTCAGGCCTGTGGTTGGAAGGGAAGTGAAGAAGTTTGGGGGTGTTTCACCTTAATGTACCCACGTGTGGGATTTGTGGCAGTGGATTCTTAATTAAGATCTGCTGTTGATTACAAACCTTTCTTATAGAACTAAAAGACATTTTTTAAGTGCGGGATTTGTCCTCATACAGTGAAAGTCACATTCTTCTATCAGGGAGGAGGAAAAAACATGGAAATAAACAGAAATTACAGAAGAAGAAAAGTATTTTAAAACCATAATGTTCTGTAGAGCGGAGCTGAGGCAGAATTGCATTGTTCACCTGCTGTAAGATTGCCACTGCTGCTGAGATTGCTGCCTACTTTTATAAGAAAAGGTACATAGTGTTCCATCTCGACAATGTTGAGTGTTTTTGAATATAAATACATAAAAACATTGAGAATTGCTGGTCATCTCAGTAAAGTAAAACCTCCAGGGAACTTTGAGTCCATCCAACTCCACAAGAATGAGATACTTGTGCATCTGTTCTGCCCGGACGTGCAGGAAGCTTTTGTCCTTCAGGATAGGAACAGGGCAGAACCATCTTCTCTGTGAATGGGTTTCCATCATTTTAAAGGATATTAATAGCTGCCTTACCTTATAGAAGTGTGTATAACTCAGTTTCTAGAAAACTGGTTACTAACATTCCCATCTCTGTCAGAGGTTTGAGCAGATTTCCAACCCCTGGTCCATTCGCTCTGCTGATGGTGGAGCAAGTAGCAAGAGAAACAAAAATATCTTTTTTTGCCTTGTTTCTCTGAGTACTGAATGATTTCTTTTAATTGTGGGTCCAGAAGTACCTGAACTTGGTGCTTCAGCAAGAACATTGTCAGTCAGTCAGGTGAAGCAACAAGAAGCTTTGTATTCTGAGAGGGTTTTGTGTCTACCTGCAGACACAGGGAGCTGGACTGAGACTGCTTTGTTCTTCAAACCACTGATACTCTGCAATTCTGCTTTTTTGTTACTCAGTCTTCAAGAAACCCTTCTGGGTCAGTGCATCTGTGCTGATACAGCTGCAGTTGTGTCTGTTAACTGGAAGGGTAGTAACAAAAGGAGGACTTGGCTTGGGAAACAATTCTTTGACTGGGATGAAAGCATCGCTTCCAACAAGATTTTCTTTGGCATGATCCCTGTATTTTTCTGTAGATTAGCTGAACTAATTGTTTCCTATTTGTGACCCAAGAATTGTTTCAGCAAAACCTCTCTGCTCTATGGATTTGTTCACAGGAGAAATGGAAGACTGAATTTCAGCTGCATGCAGTAGGAGCAGATGTTCATGGGTTTCCTTCATTTACCCCTTATTCCCTTTATTGTTCTTTCTCTTGAAAGTCCAAGCCAAACAGATTCAGCAATTCCTCTTTGTCTAAGACTTACTATAATCATTATCAAGTGGCAGAGTCCCCACTTCTATCAAATACCAGACATGGTATCTTCTACTTGATCTTGTGTCCTTTATTCCCCAGAAGAAAAGCAAGCTCCAAAACCCAATGTGCAGGGACAAAGCTTGCTGCTGGAGTGGGAAGAACTTGTGCAGGGAACTTACTGTTGGTCTAAGAAAATTAGGATTTTGTAGGCTATGGAATTTCCTGGGGAATCCTTCTCTAAGTCAGAAGTAGAGTGGGCTACAAGTGGCGTATGCTGACACTTAAACCTCATTTTCTTTAAATGTGGTACACAGGCTGTGGTTGGTAGTTCTGCAGGCAGCACTGAACTATTTCTTCTGTTACCTCCCCAGCATAATCCTAATGTTCCTATATTCTATTTAAAAGTATTTTTCATGGCTGGTTTTCCTTAGGTAACTTGGAATTTGGTGAGCTTTCCTGTGGTAACCTGTTCTTCACAATGCATAAAGTGATTCTTGGGACAGTTGCTTGTTTGTCCATAAGATTAATTCAGCTGCAAATCACAGGGATTTCACTTTTGCAGTCCCATATCTGTTCTTGCTAGGGGAGTCATTGCAGGTTGTGGATATGTTTAATTTTGAGACCAAGTTTCTACATTTGTCTGGGAAGGTAGAAAAGCTGCCTAATCTGTGCTGAATAACTGACATGTTAAAGAGGCTGTTTCTCTTCTGCACTGTTATGAGCTGTGCCTTAGACTGAAGATCTCTGTGGGTTTGCAGCTGTCAGGCAGAGCTCAGGCCTTGGTGCAGAAGTGTGTCCATAAAGAATGGATGCTGGAAGTAAAACATTGGATTTTAAAGCTGATAGAACCCAGTGTCACCCCGTGGTAGCTCTAGTTCTCTTCAGTAGCCATAATGCAACCCAGATTTAAATGGCCCTTACTAGGAGAAAACTACATACAGCTTGCCCTGGAAATTTTCTCTGTGGAAGGAATATCAGTTGGAGAGAAAAAGGAGTAACTTAGGCTTGGAAATCAGCTCTGCCTTTTGCTGTAATATGTGGAGATAGTCATAGAATTTTGACTGTTTTCTCCCACTGGACTTCTCTTTTTGTTAGGGACAAGGAACTAGGATTGATGTGTATAAAACCTATAATATGAAAATCTGACCTATAGTATGAGAATACAATACTAAACAAGCTTGAATTCATAGACTCAGAATGGTGTGGGTTGGAAGGGACCTTAAAGAATTCCAGCTCTGTTGGGACGATGGTGTCTCTAATAAACAGTACTTAGAATGGCTCGTTATTTAAACTCGTGTTCGTGTAAGTGTTTTACCAGAGGAACCTCTCCATGCACGGATGTTGTTCCAGCATTAGAAATGCTCAGGAACGCTGCAGGGAGTGGTGCAATAGCAACAACCCTTGCAGCTCATCACCGGTTCTGCCGTACCCACATCCCGGTACCGGGCGAGGAGCAGAACCGCGGCTGCGGGCACAGCTCTGACCTCTCCGTTTTTCTCTCAGTCCCAGATGCAAACCCAAGTGCAGCAGGTGGGGATGGTCCCGGCGCAGGCCATGGCCACGGGGCCCACGGCAGACCCCGAGAAGCGCAAACTGATCCAGCAGCAGCTGGTCTTGCTGCTCCACGCCCACAAGTGTCAGCGGCGCGAGCAGGCCAACGGCGAAGTGCGCGCCTGCGCCCTCCCGCACTGCCGCACCATGAAGAACGTCCTCAACCACATGACGCACTGCCAGGCTGGCAAGGCCTGCCAAGGTGAGCCCTCTCTGCCCTCCTGTCCCCAGCCTTGCTCTTCTCTGCCCGAGGGTCCCCCTGTGCCCGGCACTAGGGAGAGTCAGCGCTGGCTCTGGGGTTAAACTGCTCCCGGCTCTCGTCCCTCCGCACGCGTCCGCGGGTTCCGAGTGCAGCGTTTGCCCTCCTCGAGTAGGGTGGTACCAGGACAGCCTTGCAAGCGTCTTCATCTCCTCTGTTATAATGATGCTTAGAGAGGCTGTCTGGAATAGAGGTTAGGCAGTGTTAAAGGAATAAAGTAGGTATTTATTTAAACAGTTTTAAAAGGATATACTTTGGGAAGTACGAGAGTTTGGCTGTGGCTCTACTCAAGGTGGACACTTGGTCATGAGTTTTCACACTTTGATAAGTTTTGGTCTATTTACATATTGGGGCTAATTTTCTAATTAAGGCTTTACGTTATGAAGGCTTATCTGCCTAGTTTGCTCTCCTCAATTCACTGTTGTTTGCACTTTTTGGGCCTGAAGCTGCAACGGTGTCCTTGGTTCTCAGGCTGGAAAAGGATTGTTTTGTCTGACTAAACTCTGAGGAGAGCTTGCTAACATTTATATGAAGTTTAGTGTTTATATACTAATACAGTATAGAATCTGGAAAATATGAAAGCTAAAACCTAAGGCATCAATATTAAGTGTGATATCCACCATGTCTTTGTCTTAAATTTCAGTACTAGTTTCCTTCATTTGCACTTAGATCATAAGACATTTCAGTTGTGTTTAGTTATATGTACAGTATTGCAATATTTTCCTTTTGGAAGTAGGATGGTAGCAGTGTAGCCTTGCAATCATCCTTTTTATCTCTGTTTTATAAGGAGGGTGTAGTGTCCACCCTGTCTTGTCATAAATTTTCAACTAGTTTCCTTCCTATGCTGGTGGATCACAGAAAGACTTACTTGTTTGTGGTTTTAGTATTGATTGTGAAAGAATAGAGTTACTCTAAAAAATGAAATATTCAAAACCAGTTGAAGAATAGAATTGCTCTAAAAATGGAATAATTCAAACCCATTTAACCAAGGAGTGTCTCTGAACTCTTGCTTTCCCTTGCTGCAGTTGCTCATTGTGCATCTTCGAGACAAATCATCTCCCACTGGAAGAATTGTACTCGGCACGACTGTCCCGTGTGCCTTCCTCTGAAAAATGCCAGTGACAAAAGAAACCAACAACGTGAGTACTTCTCCTACTGCTGTCACCATTAAACCAAAGTTGATCACATGTGCAAGGGAGGAATAAACTCTTGGCAGTGTCCCAACAAACTTAGTAGCTGTTAACAATCTTGTACAAGGATAAATATACCAGTGAATTTCTATTTCTGATCATTGAATGCAGTTTATTACTTAAATACACAATAGTAGGGAAAGTCTGAGCTCAAGCACCCATCTTCTTTAAAGAATGTGGCAACTTCTCACTGGTGTATCATTGTGAGGCAGGTCAATAGATTCCAGTTATGAAGCAGTATTGGATGTAGGTAGGGGCTTGGGGAGGAGATAAGTTACTTGATTGTGTTTCTTGCTGCTAGAAACAACTTAAATCAACATGCTAGTGATTTAAAATAATCAAAAATGTTAGAAAAAAATAATTCTCATTTAAAAATGTCTAGGTATCTTAATCAAGTGTATTTAACACTGGTATAGATTAGCTGTAGTTCTGCAAATCATGCCTGGGTTTTATAATAGCTGAGCTGTTACTGATCCTTGGGGCCAGTCCATTTGTAGTTTATTTCTTCTTCCCTCTTGGTCTGAAAAAGAAAATTCTGAACTTATGTTGGTAGATGTGCTTCTCATCAAGTCCTTTGAAAAGATGCCAGGGTGGAACATTTTACAGCGTTGATGTAAAGTTCTAGAAGTTTTAAGTTATGTTATGCCTAAGTATATTTAAATAAGGGTTAGGAAGTGGAAAATAGCTGCAGGACTTGCAAAGCTTGTACATTGGAATTGGATTGGAAGTATCCTGCTAATTTCCAGCTAAGCTGAGACTGCAGTGGGGAGGGAACACCAGTAAACCTTGGAGGTTGGAGAATTGCTCCTAGGTTAGGTGGGATTAAGGCAGAAGGGAGAGTAGCTGCTAAAATTGTCCATTCAGCATGTTCTCTTTATGGTTTAAGAAGGGGTCTTCCTCCTCCAAAACTGAAAAAATTACAACTATAGAGCTACTTAGAGATCAGAGTTTTGTTTTGATTTTACCAAACTTCTCCTTGGTAAACAAGATAAATCTTATGCTTTGAAAGTAGTAATTTGTTGCAAGTGATTACTAGTTTGGCCCTCGAAAAATGTGTTGAAAGCCTTGCCTTTTAATATGACATGGTCCATTTGTGCTTAACATCGTTATTACACAGTTGTTATCAAAGTGCCAACAACATCTACCAGAACAGAATTGTATTTTTCAATACAAGCTGCTGGAGAAAAGTGGTTTGTGCACTATTTGTTTCATTGCTCATACAGCTGATCATAAGAGAACAAAAACTGGAACATCAACAATCCCTAAAAATAATTTTGCTATGGGATCAAATAGGATATTGTCTGACTGCAAGAGAATTATAGTGGATAAGTGTAGAATTTGTCTCTTGTTGCATATGGAGAGAGATAAATATGAAATCTCCTTCTCCTATTCAGTTAATCAATAATCCAGTGGTGTAGGGTTCTTTGTCCTGGATTATGTCTCTGAGTCATACATGTAACATCTCATGGTTTGTTGGGAGGTAAAAGAGGAACACTAAAAGGATTTGTTTAGCTATATTATAAAAGGTACCCCTTTTGGGGCACTTAGGAAGGTTTGTGAAATGATTTACATTGGTATGTGCATTCTAAAATGTTGTGCTCAATCAGATGGAGACTAACCAGCATTGGGTTAGTTTTCCACGGGAATAAAATGTTGTCTTTCTTAAGAATAAATCATAGTAGCTTCTCTTAAATTGGGGGCAGGAGGGAGTCTGCATTTGGCTGAATACAGAGAACATTCAAAAAGGGAAAAAGGAATGAGCAGTGTAGTGATCCTTCTGTTGCTGGGCTGCCTTCCTTGCAGAGAGTCCAGGTCCCTCCTCCTCGTGCCCATCCCTGTTTTCCTGTTGTTAGTTCAGTCTTGGTGTGGCCATGCTGGGCTTTCAAGAAGCTGCTTCAAAGGGTGCCCACCTTTTAGAGCATTCTGCAGCTGAGCACTGCTGAGCCATTGCAATGTGGTGCCTCACTTCCATGCACACTCATTCCTGTGCTTTTGTAGCTTTCTGATCCTACTCCTTGGGGATCTGCAAGTCCTGGAAAGTCCTGGGGTTTGTGTGCTTGCCATGGAGCTGTTTCTGTACAGAACTTTTAGTGTTGGGATTTTTTGCAAAGAACATTGTGACAAGTTTCCTTTGTATTGCCTTTTTAATTTATTTTAAAGCATTCTTGAACTATATTTTACTGTAATGGTTCATGGTGACCTGACTTGTTAATAGGACATATTGGGACAAATTTAAAATTCTTTCTGTTCCACATGGTTCTTATTGTGTGACCATGTATCTCTGAGGGAACAGGGGAAACTGGCAAACAAGTATTATTTTGTACATGGTAAAACATTAAGCTTTTCTTTTAAATAAGCAGGTGAATCTTGTGTTTTGAAGTAATGGCTTGAAATTTGGTTGAAATACTTTGGGGTTGAATGCTTGTTTTTGTTAGGAAGTACTTCTTGTTCCCTGCTGAGCCCAACGTGATATGAGTTACAAACTTTTGCAAACAGTTGTTGATGTATTTCCTAGTTTTGTACCTGTGTCAGTTAATTTTTTTTGGAGATTCTTCTTGTCATGTTTATGTTTGAGCTCCTTAATTCCTCCATTCCTGAGCTGGGCAGGTATGTTGTGCCACAGCTCCTGGATCTGCTCCTTTTTGCAATGTCTTGGGCCGTCCCTGTGCAGAGCTTGGTGTGCATCATTCCAGGATCAGGGGACATTGGAAAACCCCTGGGATCCACACTCACATGAGGGAGACTGGAAAGTGGAGTTGTGAACTTGGAGTTGGTCTCCTCTGTAACTTTCCTTATAGCAAAATTTTAAATAAAATGCAGTAAGGAGAAAACTGGATAAAGAAAGATTAAACTTGAGATAACTAATCTTCACCTAAAAGTGTGATTTTAGAGAAGAGAGAGACAGAAATTCTGGTGTATGTGAAGTCAGGTATGAAAGAGCAGGAATCTGATGAGGGAAATGGAAGCAGGGACCATGATGTAGCAGGTTATTGAGTACAGGCAGAAAATGGAAGAGGACCTGGATGTGGAGCATTTGGGAACCAGTCCTTTGCAGAGAAGGAAGGAGTGAATGCATCCATGCACAGGGAAATGTATCCAGGAGGAGGAGGCAGCAACTTCTTCAGTGGAGTCTTTCTCCTGTGAAAACAAAATTAAATCCAGCTTGTTCAAGTCTTACTGTCAGTAACAGTAAGATCTACAAACAAAACATGTCTTGTTTTTTCAGTTGCTGGAAAGCATATAATGGTGCTGCATCAGTTATCCCATGGAGCCCCATGATGGATGATAGTCCATGGATTAAGGAGTTCCACTGATTGATGGATCCAATGCTGGACTGAAGGCTTATGATTAAATGCTTAACTTAAATAAAAATTAAAATGGCATTGGCAGTGAAGTTTAAAACTGACACTTCCTGCTTCAAGTTGCTCATAAAATCTTTATCCCATTATTTGGTTCAAGATACATCCTTTAATTAAATGATTGTGTGCATTTACCTCCATGTACCTGCCTAATTCTGAGTGCAGGACAGCCTGGTGCTGAGTGAGTGAAGGGCACCACCACAAATTTTGCTCCAGCCACTTCAAGATGAGCAGAGTGAGGAGCTGCAGGACAGAACAAGTCTCAGTTAAAGAATTCAGAAGGAAAATCAAACATTTAAACCAGCGTGGCTAAATTTAAATCAGCTCATAGCTTGTTGTCTGAGGTGATGAGACAGAGTTGCTGAAGGATTTTGGTTTAACAATTGCCAGCTGTTCTAACAGACAGTTCTGTCTCAAATGCTACTTTCTTTTTGCATCTTAATTGTTAGTATTACCTTCTTTCTAGCTTATTGATCTAATAATTAGAGTTTACGAATTTAAAACTCTCAAAAATGGTTTAATCTGTTCACTGGAGTTGTCAGGTTAGAGAAAATACTGGGCATTCATACTTAAAATAGCATTAGGGATCTATATTTAAAATAAATGTTAAATTACCTGGAGAGGTTCCCCTCTAGAAGGCATGAGTGCAGTGTCATTAAACAGCACTACTTGAGAGAGGAATCCTGCAGGTGAGCTGCTGTTTGATGGTTCTGATGCCTTCTGGGGCACTGGGATATCAACAGGGCTGCTCAGGAAGTTCTGGGGCTGCTTAACTTGTGCTTGTCTGAGCCTTCCCTCCTCAGGTACATGACCACAAGTGGCACTGGGACACACAGAGCCAGTTGTCTTTACAGCATTTAGAATGTGAATTACACTTCACACTTGTAACTTCTGTCATGGGCTCCTCAAGGTCTGATGCATCGGTTAAGAAAAGTAAATTGCAGTAGACATTGCTTCATGTAGCAGTGGTCTAATGTTTGTTCCAGGGCTGTATTTATTTTAGTTGACTTTATTTCCTGCAGTATCTGCCACAGAAGTAACAGCATTTGCACTTGGGTCTCTCCAGAGTGGAAATTTAATACTCTTTGCCTCCATGTTCTTGTTTAACAGATAATGTCATGCCTTCATATAAAACCAGTGAACAAACAAACAGACAAATAAAAAAAAAAAAAAAAACTCCTTCAAAAACAGATTCCTGATCTTGGGAAATACTCAGATCAGGATCCTGTTGAGTTGTGTAGAACAGCTGAGGCCAAATAGTCTAAAAGTGTTCTAACACAAGGGCTGAACTTGTGCTTTTAGTGACTGATGCTGCTGCCAAAGCTCCAGCCTCCAGGGCTGGAGGTGCTGGACCTGTCCAAGTGAGCTTCAAGCCAAGCCTGCAGTCTCAGACAGTGTTTTTTCCCCAGGAGAACATGAGGGATGGTGGAGGGCTGGGCTCTCCTCAGTGGGGTGGCCAGAAGCCTTTCCCTGGTTCCCAAACGTTGGCATCACCTGTGGGCGTTCTGCCATCTCCACACTTCCAGCACCAAAAGCAGACTGGGGGGGGTTGTCCTAATTTTTCTGGTGGAATATCATCATCTAACAAGCTGGAATTCTTGTTAGCTCCTGAATCAATCTGTGCTGTTGCAGCAGCCTCTGAAGCCTTTTCAATTCCAGGCTGCCACAACTTCTGTGCTATTTAACCTTCCTATTCCTTGGCTTGCAGTAGTGCAAAGGCATCTTTCTCCTAGACTGTGTGATTCCAGAGTACTATGTGCAAGTCCAATGAGGAATTCATATAGTTGCTCTTTAGTATGTCTTTTTTTTTTTTTTTTTTAATTAAGCTGATAGGATCTTAATCAGCTTCTGTCTTTGTTTTTAAATTCTCTTGGAAGTGATCAGTGAGTTCAAAAGTTATTGTGTGTCCACAGAGTGTAAGTATACATAAGCCTTAATTTCCATGGTAATCCCAGCATTTAAAATACTGTGGATTGTCCTTTGGGGGTAAAAAAGGATGTTTTTTGTAGGGCTGCTTATTCAGGAGAGGGAGATATAAGAGTATATTTATTTGTAGTTCTTTGGCAAATGAGATCAAATTGATTTCTCATCTGGAGAGGGAAAAGTCTGGACTCTGCAATGTGTGTGTTTTCTCTTGGGTGGAAGCTGGAAGCCTCTGTGTTTCTTTCAGTGATTCAGATTCCATAGTGGGTAAGGATTTAAGAAAGCCTGGATAATGCTGTTAATGTCTCAGAAGGCTTGTTTTCATGACTTTTTTATCTAACCACGTGCCCTACTTGTTATAGTTATTGTTGCCTATATTAAGAGCCATTACTGTTGCTAAATTTAGTTCACGGATTTGTTAATGCACATTATGTATTTGATTACTTGAGGGGGAAAACATGAAGGAAGTGTTACTTCTACCAGAGTCCTGATTATCAAAATGCAGTGTCTCTGTGCTGAAGGTTGTACTCCATGGGTCATTCACAGGGGAAGATGGTATTATTTAGAATGGCAGCTAAAATGAGAACCAGAAAGCATTATTTTGCTCTCTTTTGCATTAAGTAAATACTCCTTTTCCCTGTTGTTTCCATTTCCTGTCTGCAGTGAAGATGACTCTTCCATACGTCTGTATGGTGGGAGAGGTTGGTTGGTTGTGGTAGCCATATAGGTTAATGAATACCTAAACATCATCTAAATTATTTACCAGGCTTCAACCCCTTTCTGACTCTCCAACTTATTTTAGATTTTGCCAGTACAATCTGAGACTCATCAGGGTTTTTCATATCTCTGAGAAACTTGGGGTTTCAGGTAATTTGGCCTTCAGAGGATTCATCTGGTGACTGCTCGCAATGAAAATTTCTACCAACAGATCTTCAGTATTACCTTTGTGTCCAAGGACACAGTGTTTCTGCTGAACTCAGGATCTCTGTTCTGGAGCCAAATATTTTGACCTAAAATGGGATTGATGGGAAAGAGGGAAGTAGAGGAATTAAATTTTTTTTCCCCTTAGTTTACTGTCCCCAAGCATGAAAATCCTATTTAGCCTTATTTAGGAGCCTGTGCTATAGATCTGTTACAAGTAATGATGGGCTTATCTGCCTGAAATTTACAGCACTTCTCTTTAGACTGCATGGATTAATAGCCAGGGTGGGTTCTGTCCTGTAGAATCAAAGGCTGAGTTTTTCCACTTGCCATCTCGGGTGTTGTTCTGTCCTCTGGCAGAAAAATATCTGTACCATAGAATATGTGCATGTTCTGGTGACTCTTGGCATGACTGGTTTTACTCCTTATCCTCATGGAGTTTTAATTTTTTCTTATCCTTTCTCTTTCCTTTAGCCCTTTTAGGGTCTCCAGCTGGTGGGATCCAGAATTCCATCGGTTCTGTTGGCACGGGCCAGCAGAACACTCCTTCACTCAGTAACCCCAATCCAATTGACCCCAGCTCCATGCAACGAGCCTATGCTGCCCTGGGGCTGCCATATGGCAACCAGCCCCAAACACAGCTGCAGCCCCAGGTCCAAGGCCAGCAGCCAGCACAGCCTCAGGCTCACCAGCAAATGAGGACCATTAATGCACTGGGTAGGTGGAGAAAAGACCAAAGGGAAAAAAAAAAAAGTTAAAATAACTGATGTTGAAGTTTTAGGATAGTCTGGTATTTTGTTTGGTCAAAGTAGTGACTGTTCATGTTGTTATTAAGTTAAAAATGCACTATTTATCTCCACTGCCATTCATTTACATTTGAACATTAGAAAGTTTTGAATGTAGCGTTTTTGCCAAATAGCAGGAGTTTGAGTTTCTTTTAAAATATAGCCCATAGCTCATTCTCTGAGGTGATGAGACAGAATTTCTGAAGGATTTTGGTTTAACAGTTATCCCCTGTTCTAACAGACAATTCTGTCTCAAATACTTTTTTAGCATCTTTATTACTAGTACTACCTTCTTTATAGTTTATTGATCTAATCTTAAGAGTTTATGAATTCAAAATTTTAATAGACTCATTTTTGTAGTTTAGACTGAAAGTAACTTGGTTCCATAAATAGCCACGTATGTGCAGCACAGCAAGTATTCTTATAAAAATACTTAACCTCATAAATTGCTTCTTTCTTTAGCCAGATGGGTCAGTAAAGTGCAGTTCTGTCATACTATTGTCAAAATTGTGAACTGTGTACCAATGATGTTTAATTTTGTCCCAAAGGAGCCAACCAGATGAACCTTCCCGCAGGAGGAATAACAACAGACCAGCAACCGGGTCTAATTTCTGAAACTGCTCTTCCAACATCCCTTGGGACAAACAAGTAATGCACATATTTCCATTCTTGCTCAGTTAAACATTTATTTGCTTGCTTATGAACATAAATAAAGAGCATGCTTTAAAAACTGATTGTATTGGCATGGAGATGGTTGGTGTTGTGTACAGCTCTGCTCTCTTTCCTCTTTCAGTTCCAGAGCTGCCCCTTTGTGCCTCCTGAGAGCCCCACAGTATTTACTGCTTTTAAATGAAGTCCCAGTGGAAGAATATTTTGTATTTTTAAGTTCATAGTTGTGATTCTTTACCATTCACACTGTGAATGTGCCTTGTAAACTCCTGAGCTTTGCTGCTTCAGGGGTTGCAGTTTGTTGATGCCAAAATTTCACTTAAGAGAATGTTTGATACAATAGCTAAAAGTGATGAGAGCAACAACTCAAAAATTACTTCAGGCATCAAACCTATGACAAAACTCTGCATTCTGCTACTCTAACAGTCCCTCTTTTTTATTTTAGCCCACTAATGAATGATGGCACAAACTCTGGCAATGTTGGAAACCTCAGCTCAATGCCAACGGCTGCACCTCCTTCGAGTACCGGGGTAAGGAAAGCATGGCATGAACATGTCACTCAGGACCTGCGCAATCATTTAGTGCATAAACTGTAAGTATTCACCAAGGCTGCCTTTTTCCTCAATGTTTTTAAAGAATTTCAATACAGTAGTTCTGCTGTTAAGCTGAAATGAAAGTTATCAGTAGTGGTTCTCAGGTGCCGGACCACTCAGAATGAGTTGTTGCCTTTAATCCTCCTCTTCAGTTCTTTCTTCGTGCTCATTAAGGTGTGGGCATGGAATTAGTTTCTATTGCTAGTAAATTTGTTCTGCTGTGATGAACAGTTATTTAGACTCCAGACTGTTAAGCCTTACTTTATTTTCATCATTTGATTTGTTTTAGTTTTGTGAGAAATAGTAAAATACTATTTTTAACCGTTTTGATACACTTTTACATATCTGGTATGTAAGGGAACATCAAGGGTGATTATCATAAAGATGTATTGATTTGGGGTTTTTTTTCTGAAGATCTTTTTCTATTGTTGTTCCTCTGTCCTTGCAGTGTCCAAGCCATCTTCCCCACTCCTGATCCAGCAGCACTGAAGGATCGCCGCATGGAGAACTTGGTGGCTTATGCCAGGAAAGTGGAAGGAGACATGTATGAATCTGCTAATAGTAGGGTATGTTGCTTCAGTCCATCATGTGAAAGAACAGTAGCATCACAAATCTGGGAAGTGTAAAGAAAGCCACAGAGAATCATTTCACTGCCCTCTTCATGAGGAAAGTCGTGTTTTCAGTGTGTGACAGTGTTTGTGTAGTCCCAAGCCATGTGATTCATGTCACTCCAAGCTAATTCACCCCTCAGCTCTAGACACCAGCACATCCATCCCTACTTGTATCCTCCTGAAGGTGCAGTTGACATACAAGAAGCTTGGAGCACAGCTTGCAGTTCTTGATGTTTCCCTCACTGACTTCCTCCCTTTTTGGAAGTCTGTGTAAGCAGTAGTTTTTAAATTTTTTTAGTGCCTCTTTACTGCTGGAGGTTTTCTCTAGGACCCAGTGCTGTTCCAGTGCTTACCTTCCATCTGTATTGATGGAATTAATTCTCTACTCTGCAGCACCAGGAGCAGTTGCACTAAGACATAAGAAGTCAGTTTGTTTGCTTTGTGGATGGGAAAGAAACCCAGAAATCCTGGTGTAGTTCATGATTTTTGCACTGTCTGCACAGAAATGTCAGTTCAAATCTCTCTTTCTTGAAGGGAGCCTGTTGATTGACAGGCTGAGGATATGACATGGTGGTAATTCTGCCCTAAAGGAACCACTCCCTGAAAGTTTTCCTTGGGAAAAGACTACAATATTTGTGCCAGTAGTAACAGCCAGCAAGATCCTACCTGATCAGAAACTTGAGATCCTTTCTTAAGCAAGGGAGGAGCATCTAAAGAGTAGTTAGTGGCATTTCAGGTGATAATCAGATGATCCAGTCAGGCACTTCTGCCCCTCTCAGCCCACCTGCCAGAAGAGCTGGAGGTGGAAATGCAGGTTTTATTTCCCAGAGGTAAACAGGTAATGGCCACACTTACAGTGCTGCTGTGTCAGTGTTGGTCAGTAACCACATTGTACCAAGAGGTTGTTTACAAGGGTGTGCTCAGCCCTGGTTACCCTGGCAGCTTTAGAAACCAATTTTAGATAGAAGGAGGATTTCATGGTCACATCTGGATGTCTAAATACCTTCTCAGTAAGGATGAGCATAGCAAACTCCTGACTGTAAAATTAAATGCCTTCTGACAGACAAACACCCAGAGGTATCTTCTCCTCACCCCTCAAAAAACTGTCAGAGCCTCATGGCCAGAAGTTTCTGTTATTGGAATTCATCTAATGTATTTGGCTCCAAGCAGCAAACTTGGAAGAAGGGAGTAATTCAGAATGTGTTAACGATGCCATGAGGAATTACATCCTTCTTTTTGAGGAGCTTCCGTTCTACTTTGACACTGAAAAACATGTTAGTAAGAGGCATCATTGTAAGGAATTTAATGCTGTTCTAGCATTGTGTGCTCCTTGTGAACACAACCTTTGCAGGAATCTTTGCAGTGGGAAAGCAGCACAATATTAAATCTACAAATAGGAACTTAAAACTGAAGTGGCTTGAGCCAGGAGAAGGGGAGGGGCTGTAAAGCTTTTAAACTGGACAGCAGAAAGTGTCTGCACTGATTTTTGAGAAACTCTGAGAAGTGACCTGAAAAACAAAGCTTTATCTTGCATGACTGGACTTCCTTAACAAGGCTGCTGAGGAATACGTATCTCATATTAAGCTTTTGGAAATTAATTCAATCCTGCTGTAAGAACAAATTCTGGTTTTGATTAATATTGAATAAAAACAAAACCATGTGGGCAAGCATCCCTCAACCTGTGCTCTCTGTAACCCTGGGTTCTAAGAGCATGGTGACCCCACAAAAGAAATGTAGCCTTGAGGGTTTGTGGAGGGTTTTTTGCCTTTAACAGGTGCAGAATCTCATGCACTTGGCAGATGTGTGTCCAGCAATTCCTGACAAGCAAAATTGTCTCCGTGGTGTGCATTGTGACTGTCTTATTGGATCTGTTGTCAGTGTGGGTTGAGTAAAATGGATTTTTCATCTTGTACAGATGTAGTGTTTACTTGTCTCTGCCTGTGGACTATTTTTCACTGAATTTTCTCCATTCCTTTGAGGTTTTGTCTGGTTTTGTTTATCCCTTGCCGTGATTGTTGATAGACTCTTTAGAAAAAGAGCAGTTCCTTTCTTTATGTAAAAATTGATCTGTCCTTAACATCTGTCTCCTGAAAGTTTATTCAGTGTAACAGTGTGCTGGGAATATGTTTTTCTTTTGTCTGTGGATTAGTGGAAATGTTTATTATGAAAATAACATTTAAAAATCATTAACACTTAGAAACTAAATCACAGCTTTCTGGGTTTTGCTGAAGCAACAGAGAACCTCCAGCCTCCTCCTTTGTCTGCTAATTTACTCAGAGTAGGTATGCAGGGTAGCCATAAAGCAAGTGTGATTTCTAGAAACTTTTTTTTTTCCATTTCTGTATTCAAGTGGAAAAGGCTGTCTTAATTTACAGGATTCTGTAAATAAATACTTGTTTTTTCAATTAGGCAGGTGTATAAATTAAAAACCAAACCAAACAAAAACAAAGAAAACCCCAACCCAAAACCAGATGATGCTATTCAGGTAGACTGAATGTGTTTTGCTGCTGCTGATTACTCTTTGTTTTTCCCTTTTAGGATGAATACTATCATTTATTAGCAGAGAAAATCTATAAGATACAAAAGGAGCTAGAAGAGAAGCGGAGGTCCCGTCTCCACAAACAGGGGATGCTGGGGAACCAAGCAGCCTTACAGACCCCCGGGCCCCAGCCCCCAGGGATCTCCCAGGTGGCTGCTGCCATGGGCCAGGCACAGCCCGTCAGGCCACCCAGTAAGTGCTGCTGGAGTGCCTCTGCTTCTCAGGAGTCTTTGGGCTCACTTGATGCTGAGGTTGTGTTTCAAACTGGTTTTGCTGACTGTTCTTGTGTTGTGTTGCAGATGGGCCTATGTCCATGCCAACCGTGCCTATCAGTCGAATGCAGGTTTCTCAAGGTATCTGTTTTCCTCTCTAATTGCAATCTGTGGGTTCAAAATAATTGTTGGGGGGGAAAGCTGATCTTATGTTGGGGTTTTTAGGTGTTGGGAGGGAGGAACTACTGGGGCTGCTTTTTTTTTCAGCACCGTTCTTGGCGTTGCTCCGTGTGTCAGTGCAGTGTTAACAATATGGATCCAGCACTGTGCTGGGGATTGGGAATTAATTCAGTGCTTCCAAAGAGAGGCCAGCTCAAGCAAGAATAGTGTGGATAATCTCATTTCAAACACTGTAAAGGGGGAAGGATGTTGGCATGTTTTCTTCAGTTAATTAGCCAAAAATACACCTGTAGCTGGAAACACAGGACATTAGTCCTAAAATCTGTGTAACTAATGATAGCCTTTCTTGGTTTCTGATGGAAAGTGCACCTAAAAAAGCCTTGGAGCTTGTTCACAGCGCTTGTCATTACTCACTGAGGGTGCTGTGAGCTCATGGGTGTTTTTTTTCCAAAAGACAAACCCATGGCTTTTAGGTGCTTCAACTTCCTTTGAAAAAGTGTCCTCAGCTATTTTATGTCGTAGTTCAGAGTTAGAACTAAGTGAAAATTTGTGTTGAAATGTCCTTGGGAAATTAAATAATTTTAAAATTAAATAGGAGAACAAGTTGCTAACAAGTACAGCTCCATAATTACAGCTTTAGACAAGTTTTTTGGAGGGAGTCAATGTTTTGTATGAAAAGCCACAACCCCTGTTAAAGCATTTTGCCAGCTTTTGTCCTGATTTGAGGCTTGGAGTTGCTTTCATACATCCCATATGTATTTTTATCGTATTTACTTCAACCATTTCAGTGAGCCCTGAATAAGACATTGCTGTTTCAAAGCAAATGTCTGATTTTAAGAAACCATCCTAAGGTATTATTTATAAATAGCATCCTGTCTCTGCAGATCATCCAGCATCCTCTGCAGATCATCTACTCTTTATCTTTTGCATTTAGTTTTAATTTTTTAAGACACCAAAAATTTGTATTTCACCCTAACTAGTATTGCTCTAAACCCTTCTTACACCCTGATTTGTCTGTTAAGTCGAGTAACTAAAAGCTGAAGAGCAGGGCAGTCGAATTGCAGTCAAAATAACTGTTAATTTTACAGTAGAATATAGATCCATAAATTCTGCTGCCTTGTTCCTAATGAGTTGTTTTGGGGGTGCATTTGCAGGAATGAATCAGTTTAACCCCATGTCCATAGGGAATGTACAGATGCCCCAAGCACCGCTGGGACCGCGGGCGGCGTCTCCGATGAACCACCCGGTGCAGATGAACAGCATGGGCGCCGTGCCCGCGGTTCGTACCCCTCACACCCTCAGCCCCACACAGCCCCTCTGGAAGGGCCAAGCACCACAGCACTGCTGCAAATGGTGGGGAAAATCCATGGAAATGCAGCCAGCCTGACAGGCTTATATCGAGGCAGTGTTTGTTGTTTGTGATATGTACGTGGCCCAAAAACACGGAGCAGAGCTTTAGAGGGGCACGTGCCACAGGTGCAGTAATCCCCAGCAATCTGTGGAGGAGCATCTACTGTCTTGGCAGTATATAAGCCTTCTTTGTTCCTACATGAAAACATGTTTTTATTCTTTAGAAAACAAAAATATTTTTAGTTTCCCTGGATTCTCTCCTTCACCCCAGAGAACAAAACAGAGTTAACGCTCTGAATATTGCCTGTTCAAAATAATGAATGCTGTGGAAAAAATGCTGAAGTTACAGGCATATGCCCACTTCCAGTTAGTGTAATTAAGCCAGTTTCCCTTTTATTTTCTGGTCCAATCTTTTGATTGATTTCAGTGTATTTTCCTTTGTCCTCCTCCATAATGCTAAATGGTAATTAGTTCATCTGGGTGTTAATTTTCAGATGGCAATGTCTCCTTCCCGAATGCCTCAGCCACAGAACATGATGGGAGCTCATTCCACCAACATGATGGGTCAGGCACCTACCCAGAACCAATTCCTGCCCCAGAACCAGTTCCCAGCATCCACTGGAGCTATGAATGTGAACAATGTGGGCATGGGTCAGTCAACAGCCCAGGCCGGGGTGGCACAGGTGAGATGGATTCTCTAAGATTTATTTGCTCTTAATTATTTTGCTCTGATTTATTTACTTTACTTATATTTATTTATTTGTATTTCTATCTCCATTGTTTGATGTAGTCACCCCACCTTTGGGGGATCCTGGATTACATCTGCCTTCTTCAGAAGCTCTTACATAACTTATCGACATCTGTTAATGGGGGCGCAACGCCCTGCAATTCCTGATTTAAATCCCTTGAAAATGCCTGATGACGAGATTTTTAGGGGAAATATCAGAAATCAGTTTATGGGATGCCTATGAACATATGTTTTGTCTCTGTGTGGACCGGAGTAGCTAACTTTAAATCTAGGATTATAATGAAGTGGTTGGGCAAGATCTTCTAAAATTTAACTTCTTTGCTTCTGGAGAGAAAATTGTTGGGTTTTTCCTGTAACATTTTTCTGTTGTAGTAGTGGTCAGTGAAGTAGCAGCTGTGCTTATGATGCCAAAGTATCTGCTTTTCCAGAGGGAAAGGCTCGTTGTTTAACTCAGGGCCCAAGTAATATAGGCTAGTTAAAACCTCCCGAGTTCTGAGAGATTACTTAGATCAGGTTATGAAGGGCTCTGCCGAGTCAGGTTTGGAATATGTTCAGGATGGAATATCTACAGTTTCATAGGCCCTGGCTCCGTTGTTTGACTGCCTTTGTGGTGAACATTTTTTTCCCAATGCACTTAGCTCCATAAAACTGCCTCTGTAAAGACAATATAGAAGCGTGTTTTAAATTTGAAACTTCATCTGCAGAAAATTAACTGATTTGTATTTCTAAGAGTAACAGTTACATTCGAGGATGGAGTATTCTTTTTTATCACCAGTTATCTGATGCAATCCTCAGTAAAATGTATCACTTAAACGTTTAAGTACATCCAGAGTACTTTATTGTGGCTGCTCTGAAAAACAAATCCCAGGTTTTCTGAAGCATCTTGAGCAGTTTAATTAGAATTAAAAAGAAAGCAAAAAGACTCTTCTTAAGTCTTGCTCTGTGCAACAGCAGCATTAAGTGTGTTGACCTGCCCTCTGAAGCAGAGCTGCCTCAGAGTCCTGGCCTAAAAATGAATATTTGCTCAAAACCATTTTGTGTCAAAGCCTGACCTTTGCCCAGCTAATGGCACGATTTAGAGGCTGCCTGTGGGTTTCTGTGTTACTGGGATTGCGAGGATTCCCTCTGTATGCCAGTGGAATTAATGCAGGATGTGTGAGGCACAACTCGATCTGGGAGAAAGGTCCTTGAGAGCTGATGGCAGCGATGACAGAAATCGGAGCAGTCATTGCAGCAGCATTATTTGTGGCTGATCTGCTTGCACTGACAGCAGCCTGTCAGAGAAGGCTTCGGGGCTGTGATTGAAAGGATAAATGTGATTGATTCCAGGCTCTGTAAGAATCTCTCTCTCCCTAGCAGGGGCAGGTTCCCAGTGCCGCTCTTCCCAACTCCATGAACATGCTGGGACCGCAGAGCGGGCAGCTGCCGTGTCCCCCGGTGAGCCAGCCCCCCCTGCACCAGAGCACACCTCCCGTGTCCAGTGCTGCGGGGATGCCAGCAATGCAGCACCAAACCCCCCCGGGAATGACTCCTCCCCAGCCAGCAGCACCCACCCAGCCATCCACGCCCGTCTCGTCCTCGGGACAAACTCCGACCCCGACGCCGGGCTCTGTTCCCACGGCCACGCAGACCCAGAGCACCCCCACGGGGCAGACTGCAGCCCAGGCCCAGGTGACACCGCAGCCACAGACCCCTGCCCAGCCCCAGTCTGTGCCAACCCCACAGCCAGCCCAGCAGCAGCCAACATCTGTGCAGGCGCAGCCACCTGGCACTCCAGTAAGTAGCAGCCAGTCCCCTCTGCCTCGTGTCGTGACATCCCACGAGTGTCCCTGTCTGTAGCACGTGTCCTGAATGTATAGAGCCCGTAGCTGTCCGTAGCAGCTTCTGCTTTAGACCAGGGGGTTGGTTAGATGTGTAAAATGTGTGTGTTCAGATGTTCTCAGCGTTGTGTGAAGGAGGGGGGGTTGAATGGCTGAACTGCTCGAAGTTAAATTGGCAGCAGCGTGCAGAAAGATGAGGTGTAACAGGCCTAATACTCTATTTGGCCATAATCAGAATCTGTTCTGATCCTGAGATTTGCATAGTATTTTTTTTTTCCTTTTAAGATACAGCCAGGGCAAATGCACGTTTCGAGGAATGTACAGTGTTTTACTGGGCAGGTGTTTTCTCTGTAAAAGAAGCCGCTTTGGGGTAGAATTCTTCCCTGGCTTCTCCTCTGTAAAGCAGAGTTATTAAATGTGTAATATCAAAACTTGGCTACAGTGACCTGTATCCATGTTCTGCACTGTTGTAGAATATCATCTCATGTCTCTTTTGTGCTGTTCATTTTTAGTAAAGGAAAATATTTCTATATATGCAGTGTCTTTCTTTTGTACTGTTTTTACAACAGCTATCCCAGGCAGCAGCTAGTATTGATAACAGGGTCCCCACCCCTGCCTCAGTTGCTAGTGCTGATACGAATTCCCAGCAACTAGGACCAGATGCACCAATGCTAGAAAGCAAATCAGAAGTTAAAACTGAAGAAACTGAGCCAGAGACTAGTGAGACACAAGTGGAAGCTAAGACTGAGGTAAATGAGATTCTCTACAGCTTAACTGAAAGCAGTGATAGATATAAAAGCACTTAATGATGTGTCTGACTCGGTGAGCTAAGGGGCGAGAGGAGGGTCGTTACTGCAAAGTAACTCCTGAGGAGAGCCATGGATACAAAGTGCTTCAACAGTCTCAAACTAATATTTTGATGGCTGAAGTTTGGGTTGTAGATGTAACAGTACCTCTCGTTGCGTCCTTTCTTAAGGTGGAGGAGGATTTACAAGGATCTTCACAAATAAAAGAGGAAACAGATGGAACAGAACTGAAGCAGGAGCCAATGGAAATTGAGGAAAAGAAGCCTGAAATTAAAGCAGAGGCTAAAGAGGAAGAGGAGAGTGCCACTTCACAATCCACATCACCATCTCAGCCCCGCAAGAAAAGTACGTGTCTGAGAACTGAGTTTCCTTGTGTGCTTTGCTTTCACTAACATTTGTTTTCCACAGACTCAGCTCCTGCAGGGAGGTCTGTTTTGCACTTGTGTTTCCAGCACTTGTGTGGAGCTCTGGGAGATTAATACTCTGTAACTTAATTTTGAAAGTAGGATTCCTTTAATGTTACATGAATCAGGTGAGAAAAGCAAGTCACTGCGCCCTTGATCCCAGCAGTGCCTGCCCAGAAGGACCAAGGCAGCAAGGCAGTGATTGCTGGAGGAATTAAATACATAAATCCCTCCCTGTACATCTTGGTGCTCTTTGAGGAGAGCTCAGTGTAGATAAGAGTGCTTTCAGTAACCAAGGATATCTATCTCTTTTCTTCTGTTAAGAGGCTGCAAACACCACCTTTATCCTGAGTTTTGTCAATCACTTTTCTGAGAATCAGGCACTTGAACTCTCCTGAACCTGTGTTCCTCCTAGGCTGGACTGCTGCAGGAGGCTTAACATTTATTTTAGAGTCCTGTGTTTTCAGGACTTGAAAGTTTTCAGTTAGTGTTCATTTGCTCAGCAGTCTCTTAAATTAAGCTGTAGTGTCAGCACAGATTGAGGTTTGACTGCATCTGTACTCAAGGAAACTTTGTGGTGTTGCAGGTTATATAAATGTTTGGGTGCCTTGTGTTAGTAAGAAATAAATAAGATTATTAAAGCAGAAATATATTTCTCTGCTTGCAGTGCAGGCTTTGTGGCAGGCTGCAAGATAAGTTTTTGGACTCAAAAACCTTAGCAGTTTTGAGACATCTGTCTTTTGGCATCTGCTGTATTGAGGTGATGTTTTCTGTGGTTAGTTCTTAGTTTTCAACCAAAGAGAAGCTTTCAACATGCTGCAAATGTCTAAAAAAATCTACATCTTCTTGATGTGCTTCGGGTTACATTTGGTTACTAACCATAATCTTTCTGTAATAAATGGCTATAAAGCACATTTTCCTGCAGATTGACATTTTCAGCTGGCAGCAGCGGGGGCACCCAAACGAGAGCGCGCTGCACAACCAACTGGCAGAGCCTTTTCCAACCCAAATGTAACCCAGGGACTGGAAAGCTTATTAACATTTCTGAGCCAGTGATATTCCCAGTGGAAGGAATCACTGCTGCCTGGTAGGAATGTGCTTGCACTGGGAAGGTTCTTGCAGAATCAGTTCAGGCTGGGTCAGTACATATTCCAGTTCCTCCCTCGGTGACACAATTTTATCTTGGAAGTTTTGTCACCCAGTAACTGTGTAGTGCAAAGCACGTGCAGTGTGGGCAGGTACAACCACAGACACGAGTTTAAATGGTGACATTTTCTCACCAAGGAGTTTGTTCAGTGTTAATTGAGCATTGGTATTAAAATGCTGAATAAATCAAGAGGTATTGGAAAGTAATGCCAAGTGTGCTGAAGGGATAGGTGACATTTTAAAGCTACTGAAGAGACTGAGGAGTTTTGCATGGATTGCAAAAGAATTGGGAATTCTTCCTCCTCCCCATGCAGGCACATTTCTGAGAGCCATCCCACAGTAAGCTGGGATGTAGCAGGCACTAAGGGGAAGTGCCATGGACTGTGTGCTATAACTTAGCAAGCACAGCCTTATTTTGCCTTTTTTTGCAAATCTTACGTGAGCAAAAAAGGGAGGTTGTGGTTCCTTGCTTTACAGTCTCAAAAACCCCACTGTAATATTCATTTGGGCAGCTTTAGTTTGACTTGAAAGATTATTTCTTCACTTCTTTGTAAGACACAATTGAAAACTTGCAAGAGCTTGGGTTTGAGGTGTATTTGGTATGTTGTCCTTGTAATTTTGAAAATGTCTTATCTTCCTTTATGAATTTTCTCCTTAGTAATCATAAGCAGACTTGCCTCTGTTTGGAAAAAGCAAAAAAAAATTAAAAAGGTAGCATTGTACTCTACTTTGGTAGGTTATACGTCATGGTGAGTCAGGCAAAGATCCCATTTTCTTTTTACTGCCCACACATCCAAGACAAAATGGGATAACTGGGTGCCAGTTCCTTACAAAGGTCTTTGAGCTACTGGAGGAAAAGTGAGAGCATTTAATTTTGGAAAAAGGAGAGAGGGAAAAACAAAACTTTCTTGTAAAATCCATGTACAGGGAGATGCTATGATCAAATGTGCTGCTATTAGTCATAGTCCTTAGAGGCAGAGCAGCTGAAGATGAAGGCAACTTTTCTTTATGGTTTTAGGTAAAGTAATAAATTGAAACCACAAACTGGATTTTCATTTTGATTTCTTTTCAAACTTTGAAATGAAAGTGGTTTATAAACTTTATCAGTAAAGATAATTAGGCTTTAAGGAACTTGGCAAAAGTCACATTGGATCTCTGTAGTGCGAGTTTAAAATAAGATTGGATTTACTTTGAAAGATACTGTAGCTTAATGGTATGTTGTTATAGGAGAAAATTCTAAAAGCAGTGTCAAGCAGGTAGTCAGAATAGATTATTAAAAGGTACTTTTTGACCTTTACATTTCATTAAATGAAATAATTCAGATGATCACATTATGAACTATCTGAATCAGAGCAGTAGAGAATGCTGTTCCTCATTAATGGAATTTAATATTTATTTCTGTTCTTGAGAATCCCATAATGTAATGTGTAAGAGTTGTTTATAAAACTTTGGGAGTCTATAGCAGGGAAAAGTGCCTGCTTATATGATATTGATAAATATGGAAAAGAATTGCCATTTTGTTGGGACTGAGATTGTGGCAACAGCTGAAATGATCATACAGGCAATGGAGGAGTGTCAGCTTAATTTGTCTTCCTGGTTTTTCTGTGTGTACTCTTTAAAATCATAGATTTTGATCTAGGTGTCCTGAAAAGCAATTTAAATCACACCAAAATACCGTTTGAGTGAGAAAAGCAATGATCAGCCTCAAAGGGGTCGCTGAGCCCTGTTGATTCAAGTGCTTTTAGCAGAATTAATTGCTCCATTTTATGTGTATCGTTCTCATTTCATCCAGGTAGATAAATACGAGATGCCATCCCGCTTCCCTTAGTTGTCTTTTTTCCTCAATGATAGGCATTCTTCCCTATTTAAAGACACTGTTCCTAAGGAAATAAATGTAATTACACTGCTGAGATGCTCAAAGAGCTCTCCAAGTTATCATTATTTTTCAGAAAATGTATTGCCTTTTTTTGTCCTTGTCAGCCACTCCTGAAAGAATCATGGCTGTTGCCATGCCACTGTTGCCAAGTGGTGGCACAGAAATCTGGAAGTATTAACACTTTCAAAATCAATTAACGATCCATCAGACCAGGACTGTTTGTACACTGTGGCCAGGAGAATTCCTGTGCCAGCTCTCAGGACATCTGGTCACTCTGTAGAGCTGGCTCTTCATCCCTGCCCACTGCAGTGGGTTTTGCTGGAAGAATCTTGGCTTGGAAATAGCGAGCAAGGTTAGAAGGGAGGGAGGGAAAATTATTCTCAGTCTATCCTTTGAGGAGAAAAGGTTCATTCATGTTGAAACAATTGATTTAATTTGATTCTGTATAAGTTTTGAGGGTTTTTTAATGCTCTGGAATATGTATCATTATGAGCTAGAGTTGTTTCCATCTCCCTATTTTGGGAATATCACCTGCTGTGATCTGAGTAAATACGAGGCTTTGTTTGCGTCTTGTAAGCAAGGTTTTGCCTCTGATCAGGAAAACCCTTTGCAGAGTTTTAGTTAACATATTTCTTTGGGGTTTTTTAGGGGAGTCAAGAGATTAGGGAACGTGGAGAGCATTTTTCTAACCTTTCTGACTTCCATCCCCAGTTTTCAAGCCCGAGGAGCTGCGCCAGGCTCTCATGCCCACCCTGGAAGCTTTGTACCGGCAGGACCCCGAGTCCCTCCCTTTCAGGCAGCCTGTGGATCCCCAGCTTTTAGGGATTCCGGTGAGTCAGCATTAAAAAAACCCTCTCAAGTATTCTCCCGTTTCATCTTCACTCACATAAACATTTTACCTTTTCCATTCAACACACCGGAAACCTGTTAGAAACGCGGGGTTTGCGTGTCTTTCCAGGATTATTTTGACATTGTGAAGAATCCCATGGACCTCTCGACCATCAAGCGCAAGCTGGACACGGGGCAGTACCAGGAGCCCTGGCAGTACGTGGATGACGTGTGGCTGATGTTCAACAACGCCTGGCTCTACAACCGCAAGACCTCCCGCGTTTATAAGTTTTGCACTAAACTGGCGGAGGTGTTTGAGCAAGAGATTGACCCAGTCATGCAGTCCCTGGGCTACTGCTGCGGGCGCAAGGTGGGTGCCCCAGGACCCCAGGGGTTTCTGCTAACAGCCCAGCTGGAGTCAGCAGGCACAGCTTCAGCTTTGGGTACTCCTGTTCTGAAATGGAGATACCACATGGAAGGGCTGCAGAAAGTTTGGCTTTATGATAAATATGTTGAGAGCTAAAAAGGTCAATAGCAGCTCTGCTCTTCAGTTATTGTCATTGTGTTTTTCTCCCTCAGAGGATACCTTCTTTAGTTATCAGTAATATTAAAATACTTCCCTGGTTTTCCGTGTCCATAAAGCAGAGTACAAAGGGTCAGCTGCTTTTAGAGTTAATGATTGTCACCAGACTGAGAGGGCTGTGCTGGTCCATTCACAGTAGCTGGAAAAGTGTGATGGCCATGGCAGTGTCCTCTGATAGCCACAAGCATCAGGTTTGCTTTACAGATCCCTGATGAACAAAATGCCCCATTGTAAAGCTGCTTTTCTCCCTTGTTTTGCAGTATGAGTTCTCTCCCCAGACCTTGTGCTGCTATGGCAAGCAGCTGTGTACTATTCCCCGGGACGCTGCCTACTACAGCTACCAGAACAGGTAAGTCCTTGAATCCAGGTTCTCTCCCTGGTTCAGGAAGTGAGATCTCTTCTGGGTTCTCTGCACATACAGAACATGAGGAGGATTTTAAACTTTTACTTTCCTTTGTCAGCTAGGTCAGGGAAAAGTTCTTTTTTTTTCTCTTCCCACGCTGTCCTTTTGCAGGTGACTGTTTGTTTTTCTGTGCTGCAGTGTGAGGCATGCTGTTCCTCAGTGCTTGCTCCTAGCCAGGCTGCCCCTGCAAGGCTTCAGTGCAGGTCAAGTTGTCCATGTTTGCCATCAAATGAGGAGCAGGGCTTGCTGGAGGGAGAAGGGCAGAACTGCAAAAAGGCACTGGGAAATTGTTCTCTCTGGGAGAATTGTGAGAATATGCAGGTTTGTTTAGAAGTTAGTGCCAGAATTTGCCAAGTAAAGGCTACAGTGATTGATGGCAAGGCTTATGGTTCCCCTTCCTAGTCAGTGCCTAAGTATATTTAAATTAGCTTGGAAATAGCATTAAAAACTACCCAGAGACTCCATGAGAAGCTGTGAAAATTAACATTTCTCCTATTTCTAATTAATATTAGGACTTACTGTTTCTATTATTATTATTAATAAACAATTGTTAGATTAATTTTCCATTCGATTCTTCAATCACCACTGTTAAAATCACAAAGCAAACTCAAAACTTGGCTTTAATTTTGATTTCTTAGACTATGTGTGTCTACCCCCCCAACTAAAATGCACAATACAAACGGGCTGAGACAAAAGCTTTATTTTAAATAGGGAAAAGGAAGTTATATGAATTGCTATCCAGAGGCTTGACAGCCTCTAAGCCTTGCCAGCTGTGAAATCACAGAACCAATTCAGACTTGAAGCCCTTGTATTTCATCTTTTTGGGCCATCCCTTCTCTCCAAACATGCTCCTGAGAAGCTCTCAGCCTGTTGAGCCCCACGCTGGAGCAGCACAATGTGGGAGAGGAAATTGTGTGGGGGCCTTGGGTGGCCTCTGAGAGGCAGAAAGTATTGACAGGCAGGAATACATTCATGAGCTCTCATAAAAGGTTTTATACAGCCACTCTGGACTCTGAAAAGTCAAGCTGATGAGAATTAAAGCAATTAAATGTATTTAAAGAGACAGTTCAAGTACTGGCATTGGGGAAAAATAACCCATACCCTTAAATGTTGGTAAAATTTAAAATAGTTTTCATGTTATGCATCCTGTATTTGGAAAGAACACTATTAACTTTAAACTGAATTGAAGAAAGGCTCCTTCTTCTTTCAAAACTGCCTTCCCAATTAGTTTTGTGTTAAATCATTTGGATTATTCCATGGAAGGCAATGATGGTCACTAGCAAGAAGTGCAGGATGGGTGGAGCTGAGGGTTCCTCTGCACTGGGGGCTGGAATATTCCACTTTCTGCCCATTATAAACATGGAAGTCCATTGAAGTGATACTTTTCTGCTCATCCAGTTGCTTAGAGAAGGGGTTTGTGATTTGGGGTGGGGATGAGTTCAGGGGGAGTGTGAGGTTTTCTGTTTCAGGCCCTCTAAATGCAGTCATGAATGAGTGGGGCTTTGGACTGGGGCTTTTAAAAAGATATTTCTAAAGATTGATCACCATATTGTTAAGTAATAGTCCATTTTGCATAGAAAGCCCCTGTTCATCAGCTCTAAACCAACTCAAATTTCCTGTGACAGTGACCTGCAAATCTTAGATATAACAATTAAGTGAAAAAACAAATTCCATGCTTCCAGCAGATCTTTAATTGGTTAAATTGTCTTGAATTTTCTGTGTACAGAACAGGCAAAATTGGATGCACCTAAGGTCCAGTGTATCACATGACTAAATTACAGCTAGGAATGTTGAGGCACCATTGAATAAATGAACTCAGGCACTACAATTCAATCATGAAGTTAATTGTTTGGTATAGAACTGTTTAGATTCCATAATAAGGCAGAAATTTAGGTTAAAGTGCTCAGAAGATGTGCTGCATGTGTGAATATCCAGCTGAGAAAACCAAGTGGTGTTTCATGTCAGTACTGTCATGCAGTTATGAATTTAGAATTGCCTTTGCACTTAATTACAGTTGGGAATTCACCTGTTAATGCTGAGATTGAGCATTTTCTAGACTTTGGTGTTGAACCATAATGTTGCTCTTTAATAAATGGGAGTCACCTGAACAGTCTGCATTTGAAAAGCTTTTCATGTTTGATGTGTTGCAATAAGTACATTCTTTGGGGTTTCTCTGACTGCTGTAACCTGGAATATTGTGTGTTTTTTATGGGTTTTGCTGAATATTTGTGGTGACATGCAGAAGGCAGGTCTCTGTTTCTGAGGGTCCACATCCATAATAAGTTACAGCTATTGCTTCACCTTGGTTGTTTTATGGACAAATGTTCATGATCTTTAGGTGATTCATTTTCACTCTACTTCAGTTTTTATTTCCTCATTTTAATATCATGGATTAAAGCTTAGAGTGCTTTGAAAGCCCATAAATTATTCTGAAAATGGATCAGAATTAACCTTTTCTGGGACTGTTTAAATGTAGTAAATTATTAATAGAAGCCTTGGCCATGGATTTTTCTGGCTTCACTCTCCTGTATTTGGGTCCTCCTGACATTCAGTCCTTCCTAATCTGACTCTTAAATTGATGAGCAACTGTGTTAGTAAGGAAAATAGTGATGGGGGTCTTTAATTTAAGAAAAATTTAAAGCAGCACATTATAGGAAAAAAGAAATGGATGATGTGCAAAAGGATATAAAATTCTGAAACTTGTGTTTGGATTTTAAAAAAATTATTAGATGTTATGTTATCAGTGTAGGGATGAGGTGTGAGGAACAAGGGAAGTCAGTGGAAATGAGGTGTGCAGTGTCTGTAGCCACCCCTGAAACGCTCCTCCCTAATAACCACAGTGCATTTATCATAACCCCAGTGATAACAAATGAACAGAATACATTGCTTTTTCTCCTGGCCTTGCTCTGTTGCATTCTCAGCTCCCACAGCCTGGTTTTCCTTGGGAGGGTGCTGTGTTTAATCCCGTGGAGCTGCCCTGGGAGGAGCTGGGAGCAGTGTAAGGGGGGTTAGGCTGGCCAGGCCATCCTGGAGGCTCAGGGAGCTTGGATTAACTGGAAGCAGCCCCAGGGCTCCTGGCTCCTGCCTGCCACAGCAGCTCCTGGAGCACCTGCAGGAGCTTCCAGGCTCCTCAGCAGTGCTGAAGGACTCGGGGAGGGCTCAGGGAGCATCTTCCCTGCCAGGATGTGTCCCAGCAGGAATTCTGATCCATCCATCCCATCAGTGCCAGTGCTGCTGTTGTCTCCAGGACAGCACAGCCCAGGAGGGCTCTCTGGGGTGGCAGCAGCTGAGGGGTGTGAGGGGGGTGTGAGGGGGCACAGCTGCCACTCTGATCACTCCATCCTTGACTGTTGGGTTCATTGGGAGTCTCCCTGGTGCCTGTGACATTCCCCATCCCCACGGCTCCGGTGTCTGAGTACTAAACCTGCCTTGTTCTGTGCTGCCATCGCTGCTTCCACTCTCACTCTCTATAAAGCTCCTTTATTTTGATGATCCTTTGTGGCCTTCCTGCATTTTACAGCTGTGGCCTCTCTGTTACCTTTGTTCATGTGTGAATTCATATCCTTTCCAAACATTTAGCCTCCTGTTTTTGTTTTTGTTTTTTATTTATTTTAGTGACCCTGACAACTTTGGTTCCAGTTCATATAAAACAAACAACCAAAAAAAACCCCAAACAAAACAAAACAAAAAAACCACCTTGACACTCCCCCCCAATCCATGTAACTTTGATTTTATTTTATTTTTTCAAATGCAGATTGTATTTTCATAGAGCTGTATTCCAATTTACTCAGCTTGGTTTCATAAACTGCAGAATTGTTTTTGCTGAGTATGACTTGGATTGGCTCTTGGTCTGGTGACCAAAAATTGTACCTAGCCTTATATCAATTTATAAAGCTTAACTAATTCCACATCTTTAATGTGCCTGATAAATATATTGTATGTATGTACAATATTTCATGTTGTTCACATATATACATATATTGTATTTATATAGATAAATGGCTGGAAACTCTGACCCATAATTGCATTTCTGTTAAATGTTTGTCTAGAGTATGGATTTGGTTTCATTTATATGAAAGAATATTAGCTGAGCAATTGGTCACATTTAATCTTACAATCAAATTTTGAATTTATGGTTTTGTAGATTTTTTTCCCAATATCAAGTGTTTCTGCTTTTGCAGTTTCCACTCACAGTCAGTAAATACTTTCAACATATTTCCTAATTACTTAAATCTGTAATAAATGTGCCCTTAGAGCTTGTTGACAGTTCCTTTTTACCCAAAGGAAACTCAATCGGTCACAAGCCTGGAATCAAAGAGTATTTTTTTTTCCACAAGCAGTGCAAATCAAATCCAAATTCTTAAATCTGAAGCCTGTACAAAGGTAGCTCCTGGTGGCTACTCCCTGAATCCTCCCCAGATTTGGAATTGAGGCCCAGCACTTGTTACGATGTGTGAAATGAGACCGAATGCTAATCTGTGCTTTGCCTTGGCTTTCTGCTCTGTGTTGTCTTGGTGTTTGCGTCTTACCTCTTACGTCTGTGCTGTTTGTTCCCTCCCCTGTTCTCTAATCCTGCCCTTCCCTCCCTCTGTGCCTCCTCATTGTCCACACTGACCCATCAATCAACCAACAACGTCCCCCCTTCCGTGGTGCTCCTGGTGATCTGCCCTGCCCTGGTTGGTGGCTCCGTGCTTGGGTGGCTGTGTTTGTGCTGGACCAGCTCACCCAAATATGGCCTTCTTGCTGACAGGTATCACTTCTGTGAGAAGTGTTTCACTGAAATCCAGGGGGAGAATGTCACCCTGGGTGATGACCCTTCCCAGCCTCAAACGTAAGTCTCTTCCTTTCCTCTGCATCCTGAATTCTGGAATGGGGTGTGTGGGGGGAGGGTGTCTTGGTCTGGGGGTAAAACCCGAACCCCAGTGCTGGTATCTGGGGGGAAAAGCTTTATTCCTTCCTAACAGGAGATTAATAGGGACAGGATTAAGAGCTGTTGCTGTGTTGAGTGTGTTACTCTGCCCAGCACTGCTGCCTGTGTCCAGCTGAGCTGCCCATTCCCGGGGTGGCAGACCCTGGGTAATGTGTTTGGAGGGAAGCAGTGGAACCTGTGTCAGTAAATGTCACTAATCCATCACCTTTTCTAATGGAAATCTTCAATCTAATTCTGATATCTCACCTTTGGAAGCACAGCTTGTGTTTCTAAAACCAAAAGCTTGCCTCTAACCTGGCCAGAAAAATCAGATTTGAGGCATATGAGTTGTTTTGGAAGGTGGCTGTTTTACTGGCAGTAGCTTCCCTTGTTCTTTATCATTTTAATTTTATGTATAGATTTGGGTATCTCTTGCTTTTAATTTACACAGAAAGTGAAATGAGGGAAATATTTTCTGTAGCTTAAAATACAATGTACTGAATTGCTTGCTCTGACCAGAAAATAAATGCTCAGGTGCTTTCGTCAGACTTGAGGTTTGCTGCAATTCAGCAAAGCATGATATTGTTCTGAGCCTCTGATGTGAGGGTGCTACTGAGTTTTCATATTAACTCTTTGTCTCTAGAACCATCTCTAAGGATCAGTTTGAAAAGAAGAAAAACGATACCCTGGATCCAGAGCCGTGAGTACCAAGTTATTTTCCTTCCCAAAATCTCACTGCTTCCACTTGTCCTTGAGCCAGCAGGGCAGAAATGGGGCAGGGAGTAAGGAACTCTTCTGTTCCCCCCTCCCTGCCCAAACTGCAGAATCTTTCCCTAAAATTCGTGGCACAACACCCAAAGTGAGTGCCTGATTTGATACCCCAGAGGAGCAGGGGAGCCTGCTCCACAGACAGCCTGGTTCTGTTCTTTGGGTAATTCCAGGGGTGTGCCCTGCCAGACTCTGCACAGGGCTGGGAATGGCCCTCCCTGCTCCAGAGCCTTTCACCCCGGGCTCTGCACTCCTGGGGCACTTCTGCATTTTCCTCTTCTGGTTCTAAATCACATTTTTCTCTTCACTGGGTGCTGAGCCCACCCAAAGGCCAAGTGGGAAGAGCAGGGGAAGCCCAGCTGAACTTCTCTGGAGCACGGGCTTGCTTTCCCTGCAGTGGGATTTTGCCATCCTGCTCCCTGTTCCCTGGCAGTTTGAGGCACAACACGTTTTGATTCTTGGCTTATCTTTGCAAATTCTAAACAGAGCCTTCCCCAGGCTTGGAAGGCTGGACTGAGATAGACCCCAGTGCCTTTGGCTTCTGAACCTTCGCTGCACTCTGGACTGGGAAAACCTCTAACAGTTTTCCCATCCAAAAAAAGAATTCTGACGTATTTTTTTGACCAGAAAACAAAAGATAAAAACAAGACTACAGCAGAGCCATGCAAAGACAAGTTAATACATGTTTTTTTGGCAAGGTGGTTCATGAATGACTAGTTCTTACATTTACAGTAAGTTGAGCAACCATTTATTCAGCTTGTGGTTGTTGCAGCAATTCAGAATTAAATCTGTGGAGGTATTGTTGAGGATTCTGTGAAACTGGGACTCTGCTTAGAAAAGGATAGAAAAGATCCAGAAAAAGTTGTGCATGACAGCCCATTTCAGATCTTTAAACCAGTACATTTTTCAATTTATATATAGGTATAGATATATATATATAACTTGCATGTGAACTGATAGATGTACATCTGAATCTATTCTGAGTATTTTTTTAACTCATTGGACCTGGTGAAGTTGATTCAGTTCTTAGCAGAGGATTGGCAAGGCTTTCTTTCATGCTGAATTCTGGAAAATTACTTAACCTAATACCAAAAGTGATTTGCTGCTGTTTTTTTCTCTTCAGGTTTGTTGACTGCAAAGAATGTGGTCGGAAGATGCACCAGATTTGTGTGCTACATTATGATATTATTTGGCCATCAGGGTAAGAGATGTTTGTTAGTTTTTTACCCCTTGTATAATGAGACTGATGTAGTTTATATAATTAAAGACTTTCTGCCTTTGTTCTTTAAAATGTTGCCACAGCCTTTTGAAGAAATGGGTACAAAGGGACAAAGCATTTTTAAATTAAAAACCTTTTATTTTGGTGTTTGGGGTATTATTTCAGTATATTCTGATGAAAATGGGTATATTCATCCACACAGATTTGTGTGGTTTCTTTCTAACTCTTAACCAAGGGCAGCTGGCTGGAGGGGAGTTTGTGTGCACAGAACACAAATGCAGGTGTAACTGCTTGGCAGAGTTAAACCAGCTCATAAAAGCTTTAAATCCCTCAAAAATGGAGTGAAATAAGCTGTTCAAAGCCAGAGAAAAATATATTGTACTCTGACATTTAAATTACATGTTCAAACATTGGGTTTAAGCTCACCAGTAATGGGTTTATGCTAAATTTTTGGCTTTTTTTTTTCCTCAATAGGTTTGTCTGTGATAATTGTCTGAAGAAAACTGGTAGAACACGCAAAGAAAACAAATTCAGTGCTAAAAGTGAGTTTGGTATTTCTGTTTTTATCTTCATCTTCTCCCTGCCACCCCTAATGGGTTTTTGATTGAGACTTTGTGTTGTCATGACAGACAGCAGAGGAACATTTGCAAAATGGGGAGCAGCATAGCCCGAGGCTGTCAGAATTTTAATCAACATTTTAAAGCCCTGCTGTTTATGTGTTTGTGGTCAGTCTTGTTGCTGCTTGGTGTGTTTGACATCTTTGTCCTTGTTTCTCTAGGGTTAAAAAGGAAAAAGAGGGACAAATAGAACAGAAGGAGCACAGGGCTGTGTGTGCTTCACTGGCTACATGCAGCCAGGTTTCCATGTAGTGTTGGAGCTGAAATGAATTGATTGTCACCTCTGTGCCCTCCCAGTAACCTGTAGGGACCAATGGTGCCGCAGTTCAGAGCTTTTCTTGCCTCCAGAAGAGGTGGTGGGGTAAGAACTGAGTCACTCATTCCATTGGGTGCCCTTGGCAGTAACCACTGCCATGGTCTTGTAGAAATGGGCACTGAGGAGAGGCCCAGGTCAGGTTGTGTCAGTCTCCAGAATCCTGGCACAGGGCTCTCTGCAGGAATTTAACATCAGGGAACAACTGGGCTGTTTTTACTCATGCAGGTTAGGTGAGGGAAGAGAAGGGGCTGGTGTTGGGAATGCAGAGTCAGTGCAGAGAGCAGAAAAACAAAGGGAGTGCAGACACCAAGGGGTGATTCAGGCACTTGAACAAGAGAACTTGCAGGGATCCTTCATTCTCCCTTGTGCTTCCTTGATCCTTAGAAGTTCTGGGCATTACTGGGTGATGTTGTGTCTGCACAAGCCTGAAACTCCCAAGCTGGGATAAAGGCAGGGTTTTGCATTAAAAATGTGCCTTCTTGATAACTTTGTGTGTGGTTGATTGTGTAGCAAGAGATGTGAAGGGGGTAATTTGCAGGTGATGATGTTGTGTGAGGCATGGGGGGGTTCCAGTAATCAGAACAGTCTCTGGAGTAAGCTGATGCACTCAAGAGAGTTTTGTTAAAGAGGCCTAAATTAGCCTCATTAAAGACAGATTAAAATTGGAGGAGAATATTAATAAAATGATGAATTCCAACTGTAGGTTTAGATACCCATTTTAAATGGAAGTCTCTTCTGTTCTGTGCTGACTTTACAGCGTGTATTGATGTAAATTTCCTTAAAATAAGTGTGTGATTCCCTGGGTATCTGCAGTTGTTCTGTGGCTCTGGTTAAAGTTTGAGTAGGCAGCTATTTAGTTCAAGGTTCTGGACAGAGAAATGAAGGTGGTTTTTTTCCTTTCCTCCTTGTCCCTCTCCTTTCCCTGCTGTTTGGCTGTCTTGTCTTTCTCCCCTGAGGATTTGGGTCCTGCTGCCAGCTGTAATCCACTGGTGGGCTCAGCTCTGGAGATCAGCTTTCTTCAAAAGTGCTCTGGTGGGAATGCAAGAGCAGGGAAGGGAAAGGGAAGTCTGTTCTTGTCATCAAAACCTTGGTCTTGTTGCTGACCTGGAAACAAACCTAAACAGTGGAAGTTTGAAACATTAACATGTTCCCTCTGCTTAGAAAAACCTTTACTGCCCAGGTTGCCATCAATATTTCTGCACTCTTTCAAGCATGATGGCACAACTGCTGCTAACCAAGACAGCACATCCCTCAGCTCTTATGGATCATTCATATTCCTCATGTATAGTGAGTAAAACTGGTTACCTTAACTGATAGCCTGCCCAATATAACCAGAGTGCAGCTGGGTTCTGCTGGCAAACCCTGAACTTCTGAAGTATTTATTTTGCTAAGAAAATCTACAAATATCACCTCACCAGTAGCCAATGCGGAGAGGTTCAAAGACAAAAGATATCCTGACAAATAAGTCACCCAAAGTAGTTTCCTGACAAGAAGTCACAGTAGGCCAGGACTTGGACTTTCTTCCTCTCTGTCCCATTACTCATCCACTAACAAAGGTCTGGCCATTGCTGCTGTCACAGACCTTTGCTGGAGGGTTCTCCTCAGCAGTTTGGATGCCTTTTTTCAGTTTTCAGTTTTGCACTGCAGTTTTCACTGAGCTTTGAGCTTCTATTAGAAAACAATATGTGAGAACTGTCCAAGAACCAAAATGCAACTGCTTTCTAAAACAACTTTCATATTCTAAGAGATTAAAAAAATGCAACTTTTAGATCCTTTCCTTACAGTACATGTAATTTTAATGCTGCCTATTTCTTTTATCTCTTTATCTGGTCTTTCTGGGTTTGTTGGTTTCCAAGCTTTAATGCATTGCAGCATAAGGAAGGAAGCTGATATCCCTTGGTTGCTTAGCATTGGGAAGATGACAAGATGAAAACACAACAACACAGTAGACTTAACTCCAGTGGCTTTCTAAAAATGTTCCCAGTCATCAGCTGAAATGGAACCCTTTCTTCTTTTTCTGTTTGTCTTCAGAGAAATCAACAGAACAAAACAATTCCCTCACAAAGTATTTGTGAATTTCCTTTAAAGTCATCCCCCTACGGTTACATGTGGAAAGGCCAATACAGTGTATTGGAATGGGAAATCCTGGGAAAGGCTCAGTGTGTTGGAATTGGTTCAACCTCCCTTTAAATTACATTGTTTAATTCCAGTTATTAATTACTCCCAAGTAAACTATATTTAGACTGTGTTGTGCTGGTTATGACCACAGGATCTCACTGGACAAGGGGATGGGTGAACATACGTAAATCAAGATTGCTGCCTTTGGCAATTTTTGTAAACTGATTGTAATTAAACTGCCAGAGGGCAGGGATGGATGGGATCTTGGGCAGGAATTGTTCCCTGTAAGGAGGTCCTGGCACAGGGTGCCCAGAGCAGCTGTGGCTGCCCCTGGATCCCTGACAGTGTCCAAGGCCAGGCTGGGACAGTGGAAGTTGTCCCTGCCCGTGGCAGGGGGTGGAATGGGATGAGCTTTAAGGTCTCTTCCAACCCAAACCATTCCATTATTCTATAAAATATAATTTTAAGTGTATAAATCCCTTAAATAGTGAGATAGTCCTTTGAGTGTATGTGAGTCTTTTCCCCAGTACTGGAGCCCAAAGTAATTTTTTAGCACAGATATTTCACTGCAGAATTCTGTGTGCAGCTCAGGAGTTGGGGAAGAACCAAGGGCCTTGTGTCAGGAGGCAAATGTCAACTGAAAAATGAAGTAACAGAGAGCAGAAAATTAAATGTATTTTATTAAAATTAGCATCTCTAGATTACACCATCACTTTGGAAAAGATAGCAGATTGACCATAAAGGGAAGTAGAAATATGAGTGGCAAAATAAGTACAGGAGGATAAGATAAATAGTCATAAATCTTCAAGTGAAAACAGTGGGGTCTTTCTGTTTTCCTAATTTAACCCCAAATCATCACGATTTCTGTAAGCTGTTGTGGATTTCTTTGAAAACCATCACATCCTGTAAGACCACAAACCCTGCTCTCCCCACAAAAGCCAATTGTGAATGTAAAGATGGAGTGAGGGCATCTGGACAATCTGTGGGCTTGAACTCCCCAAGACCTCCATCTCTGGGCAGGAACTATTTAACCTTGATGTGCAGATTGCTGCAGCTACAGTCCAAAAGCTCTCTTGAAAAGAAAAGCAAAAGCAATGAAATCTCCATTGAAGTCAAAAGGCTTTTCATTTCTGTTGATTTGCTTTGCCTCGCTTGAAAAGGTGTGGCATGGAGCCAGATCTGTAAAGTGATGTAATCTCTGTCAACCAGCCAGAGTGGGGCTGGGAGGAGAAAACATTTGCAGGGTTCATAAAATAAGCCTGAAATTGAAAAATGCTACGTAAAGCTGCCTTTGTTAGTTCACTTACAGGGTAATTGTGCCACTCCTGTGGGTTCAGCTGCCACAGTGGGGTGTGGAAAGCAGGGGGGCTTTCCTCTTGGGGAAAAGCACGGATGGGTTTGCTTCTCTTAATTTTGACTGTATAAATAAAACATCCAATTTTCATAGAGAGAAAAAACAAAAGGGGGGAAAAAAACCCTACTTCCATCCAGAGGAGGAAGCTGAAGGAGGTGTCAAGCACAGAAACAGCCTGAGCTGAACAGTGACTGCTCCAGTGTTAACGTTTCCATGGTGGTGTTCCCCCCTTCCCTTCCAGGGCTGCAGACCACACGTTTAGGGAACCATTTGGAAGACAGAGTGAACAAATTCCTGCGGCGTCAGAACCATCCTGAGGCTGGAGAGGTCTTTGTCAGAGTGGTAGCGAGTTCAGATAAGACGGTAGAAGTTAAACCAGGAATGAAATCCAGGTTAGTCCTGTTAATTGTAATGAATGCAATCCTTTCTTATTTATTTTATTTTGAAGCCTCCTTGCCGGGGCTGTTGTAAAATTGTGCCAATTTGCATCTTTATGCCTTTGCACATTTTTGAAATTTGGGCATGTTTAGGATTATGAAAGGTTAAAAAATGTAGAGGAAGTGACTGTTTTGGGGGCAGTGGGGACATCCTTGCTTATAATACTGGGACTTCGTGTCACTACATCTTGAGAGTGGCCACATTTTGGTTGCAGAATTCATAGTTTAGTATGGAGCAGTTGCTGAGATTTTCTTCCTTACTCTTCCTTCATTTTGTTGTGTTTTTAGAAACACTTCAGCTTTCAGGAGTGATTTGTAATTTGCTTCATTATAAATGAAAAGCTTAAAAGCTTTAGTCTGTGAAGTATTTCGGGTTAAATTCATAAAAACTGTGTTTATGTGACATCAGTTCATACTAATGCATCACATTTTCTGCTCTGTAACCTATTTAAAGGCTTGTGGTCTCTGAGGATATTTGTGTATTCAATGCTGGCCTGTTCAGTCCTGTTCTATATGGAGACACTCTTCCCATGAATTTACAGGAACAGGACTCCCTGTTTTACTATAGCTCTGATCTGACCCCATTTAACTCCCGCATAAAAATGTTCCTAAAGAGTTAAAAATAAGCTTGAAAATAATCCCCTCGTTCTGACAGGACACTGCTTTAATAACTGGCATTTTGTTTGGGTTTTTTCCCCTGCTGTTGCCCCTTCCTGCAGGTTTGTGGACTCTGGTGAGATGTCCGAGTCCTTCCCTTACCGTACCAAAGCTCTGTTTGCGTTCGAGGAGATCGACGGGGTGGACGTGTGCTTCTTTGGGATGCACGTGCAGGAGTACGGCTCGGACTGCCCCCCTCCAAACACCAGGTACCCCTGGGCCAGCCCCCACACCTGGGCACTCATCTCCCCACACCCTGGCAGCAATCTGGGACCTGCATTTCAGTTCTGGGGCACAAATCCACCTGCTGTACGACTGCGGGTGACTTTGAAGGGAAAGACAAATATCACAGCAAAAATGTTACATTTTTCAGATTCTGCTTTTAATTTTGCCTCTCTGTATATTCTTGCTGTCTAAAAAAAAAAAAGAGCTGCCCGTCTTTTGCTTTTGAGGACTGTTTACACCACGTTAAGATGTTTAAATGTGCATTCAGATACCATCAGCATTAGAAGTCAGCTGTGAGAGCAGAGCAGCCTTGGGGCAGCCCTGAGCGTGTCTCTCTCCCTGCAGGCGTGTGTACATCTCCTACCTGGACAGCATTCACTTCTTCCGGCCCCGCTGCCTCCGAACTGCCGTGTACCACGAGATCCTCATCGGCTACCTGGAGTACGTGAAGAAACTGGGGTGAGTCAGAGCTTGGGGAGACACAGATCTGGGTCTTCAGCGTTTTTTCTTCACTTGGGGCAGTCTCTATTTCCTTCTGACCTCTCTGAGGTGTGTGCAGCCTCTGCAGCGGAGAGAGAAACGGGGATTTTGTCACTAAGGTTTTTATTGTTGGGATTCCTAAACTGGCAGCACATCATTCATTTGATCAGAGGTTCGCTTGTTGTTTGAGGTTCATTATTATATCTCTGATTTTATCCCTTGTCAAAATAAGGATAATTGCCTCAGCATCTTTGTGACAAAGAAAAAAACGGTAAAAATTGTAAAAATTATAAAAATAAAGCCAAAGGTCTGCATTTCTAACTAGGTTTGAGTTCGTTTTCTGGTGGTAGTCACAGCTGTTGTTTGTTGTGTGTGACACAGGTATGTGACAGGGCACATCTGGGCCTGTCCCCCCAGTGAAGGAGATGATTACATCTTTCATTGCCACCCACCTGACCAGAAAATACCCAAACCCAAACGTTTGCAAGAATGGTATAAGAAGATGCTGGACAAGGCATTTGCTGAGAGGATCATTCACGACTACAAGGTTTGTTACTGTTTAATTTCTGATTTCATTTTTATAGTGTTTTCATTTGAAGGGAGCTACTATTGTTTCATAACACCTGAAAAGTGGAGCAATGTTGTACAAGGAGTTTATTCTCAGCCAGTGTCTTCATTTTCTTAGATTTTCTTGAGGTTCTGCCTTTCAGGCTGAAAATTCCTTAGGTTTGCTGTCTGCATGAAGGGAAATCTGCAGAACCTGCCTTTGTGTATTTTTCTTTACTGCATTTTCTGGGAAAGGAAATATGGAGCTTGACAGGGTTTATAGAAGCTGTTTGTTTCTGGTGATTCTGGAGGAGCAGGTGGAATGCTGAACCCCACTAATGTGAAATAAAAGAGCTCCTTATGACAAGAATGATTTTCATAACTGGAGAATGCCACACATGTACCCAAGGAAATAAGTAGAAGGTGGCAAAGGGAGCATTTGCCACTCCTTTCATGCTAAAATTTACAAGAATTCCTTAATGGTAGTGACAGTGCTAGAAAAAAATGATGTTTTGATGGCAAGTGACAGTTCCTAAATGTGTGGAGTAGGAACAGCCTCTAACAAGCTTTGTCATCAGTGTAGCAAAGAGCTGGGAAATCTGGGTCTCCTGATAAGGGGGTTTTGAAACCTGGGAGGGTCAGTTGCATTTTCCAGGGGTATCTTGGCATCTCCCATCACGTCAGGAACATGAACTGATGGCATGGTGGGGGTCAGGAAAGCCTCAGCACTGATCCTCAGATGGAACAGGGGGTGGGGCTGTGCCAGGATTGCCAGGCTGGAGCTGCCCCAGAAAAGGAGCAGCTCAGGGCTGTGGGTGAGGCCCAGCTGTTCAGTGCAGCTCTGGGCCCTGCCTCTGGTTCTCCTCTCTCCCTCCTGAGTGATCTTCATTTATTTATTCCTGCTCTGGTGTGATGTGCTCAACAGGACATCTTCAAACAAGCAACCGAGGACAGGCTGACCAGTGCCAAGGAGCTGCCTTACTTTGAAGGTGATTTCTGGCCCAACGTGCTGGAGGAAAGCATTAAGGAGTTGGAGCAGGAGGAGGAGGAGAGGAAGAAGGAAGAGAGCACTGCAGCAAGTGAAACAACAGAGGTGGGTCAGCTTTATGTGCCATGTTTTCCCTTAGCTCACAAAGCTGGTAATTAATGCTTTAATATAGAGAGGTCACATCAAATAAACTAGAGATCATTTACAGCAGACATGAAATCAGGGGTCCCTTTAACTGCATTTCTGTTTTTCTTCTCGGTTAATAAATCTACTGATGGCTTGGTTTGGGTTTTTTTAACAGACTCAGAAGTCACTTATGTCAGTTCAGCATCTCTTCTCAGAGAAATGTGTTAAGCTGCTTTTGCCATGCTACATTTGCTTACAGTCATTTGGCTGAGCTTCTGGTTCACACCTTTGCAAAGCACCTCCAGCATTTTGAAAGGTGCTGGATTTTTCAAAGCTGAATGAAACGTGGCTGTTATTTAAGCACAGGTACTTGTAGTCATTTGCAACAGCAAAGGGATGAAATTTAAAAGTGTTTATTGCAGGCTTTGCGTTGGTGGGAAATGTTGTTCCTGATGGTGCTGTTCCTTCACCAACATTCTCTCTTTGTCTATAAAAACCAACCAAACCCAAAAAAAAAACAGCAACAAAGTTTTTAGGGCCCTGGACAGAATGTCATCATTCATTTTAATTTCTGTCTTGATTTTATCTGCAACCAAATGGTCTCAGCACTTTTAGACTGTCCCTTTTACTTGAGATTTGCAGCAAGATAATGTTGTAGGAAAAGCTGGAGTCTAATAGATGGAGGTAGAACCAAAAGTTTTACCTGGGAAAAGCCTGTCAGGGACTTAGATACTGTGACTGCCTTCAGTCTGTGTTACATGGATTGATGTGGGGGGATGGACCTTAATCCATCAACTTTGTGATGTCAGAAAGTTCATTCTGTTAAACCTTAGCAGCTCTTTCAAAGTTAATACAGTTTGTGGCTGTGTTTTTATGGACCCACAAAGTTAACAGCTTTCACTTTGTTCCTTCTGAATATGACTTTGAATATTGGGACAGTTCAGCAAACACTGCTGTATAAAAGAAGTGGAAGTCAAGGCTTGGAATTAGGCTGCAGCCCTCTCTTGCTAACAGGATCACCTCCAGTAAATCAGGGAGAACAGTGGTGTGAGCATTTACTCTGCATCTAGGAGGGGGAAAAGGTGTTTGAGAAAGCCCAGAATTATTCACTGTGAACTCAGACAAGTTGTGGCCTAAAATGAGCTGATGCAGCCTTTGCTGGGAGCATCCCTGTGCTCCCACTTCGTGCCTGGGGCAGCAGGGAGACACAGCCTGCACCCAGCTGGCTGAGGTGCCATCCAGGCATGGCACAGTGGAGTCTTTGCCACTTGACTGAGGAGCAGATTAAAAAGTGTGAGAACTTCCCAGTGCAAACACCTGAAGTGATCACTTCCTGGAGGAAACTGCCCAGCAGTGGGGATCTCCCTGGGTCCCAGCACCACAAGGATCTTGGTACTGGAACAGCACAGAATCTGTCTTCAGTTCTTCCTAAATTTTGTGTATGTGAAGAGAAAGCTTCCTGCAAGTGAACATGTGCTGCAGGTATCAAAGGAACTCTAAAGAGGTGGTAAATATTCAGAGTTCTTGGCCAAGGTTCTGAAGGGGGGAGGCTCCCCCAGGAACCGTCCGTCAGCATCTCTGGCTGAATGTCAGAAATGGTACAAACACAACCCCACAACTTCTTAAAACAGCTTGGAATACTTTGTACAGTCTGCCAAATATAAACTGGCTAAAGGTGGAGTAGAAAGAAAACTTAGACTTGGCTCGTTTGATAAGTTTCAGTCTGTTCTTCCTTTTGGTGTTTGAATTTTAAGATCTCAGTTGGTGTTTTAGGATGTGGAGGCAAAGGAGGGCAGGCTCCAGTTCCATCAGTGGGAGGAACCTTAGGGGCAGTTGAGGTGGGAACATAAAACAGGTCACTTCTGAATCCCTACAAATCACTCAGAGCTCAGTCTGGTTTGCCATAAAATAGTCCTTTAATTTCCAAACAGGTTTGGTCAGAAAATCCACAAAATTAGTTAGAGAGAACCCAGGAGCAGACAGGGAATTCCTGTCCAAGCCTAATTAATGGACTGGAAGGATGGCAGCAGTCTATAAATAGAATTGCTTTCTGCAGTTGGAATATTTTTGTTTTCCTGAAATAAATAAGCCTGTGGATAAACCCTGTGTTTGCTTGTACATACTGTTCATGTGTGTATATTTATATTTTTATATATCCAAGTATTTCAGTAGCTTATTTTTAATTTTATGGTGACCAACGTTCTGGAAGTTGGAGAGGGGTTTTTCCTGAGCCCTCCCTTCCGAGGGCTTGGGATTTGATTTTTTAAGGACATGAGAACTCTAAAAGTTATTTCTGTTTGCCCAGGTCATGTAAATAGCATCATCTGCTATTTTTCACTCTCTTTACTTACATCTAACATTCAGTGTATGGCCACTGGTCTGTGTTGTAACTTGGACACGAGTGGAAGTTTTGGAGATTATTTTTTGGGAGCTGCACGTGCAGCTGGAAGTCTGCAGGATGGAGAATAATGTGTTTTGTTGGTTTCAGTTCAAATCTTGCATGTTCTTATCTGTGTCCTAGCCTTAAATCTGTTCAGTAAAAACAAGCATTAAATCAGATCTCAGGCAAGTATGTGACACACCAAATGCACAGCAAAGCAAAGTACTGCACTCCTGGAATTTTAAGTTCATATTATTTGTGTCATTTTATCATCAGCTGCAAGATCTAAAGCAGTGGAAGCTGAAGTATGATGCTGGAGAAGGAAAAATAATCAGTGTAAAATGGGAAAATTTTTTAATGTATACATACTTTAAAAGTCTATTTTTAAACAGTGTTTGGATTTGTTTGCCTGCCAGTTTGGCTTTTGATTTTTTTCCTGGAAGATAGGATATATTTAACACAGGAGGGCTGATTTGCAGGCATTGGAACAAAGTTCTATTCCTGACAGCAGAAGTGTGTCACTGTGAGCCCAGTGAATGGGAGAGAGCTCTCCAAAGTGTAACATCTTTCCCGTGCCTGTATTGCAGGGGAGCCAGGGCGACAGCAAGAATGCCAAGAAAAAGAACAACAAAAAAACCAACAAGAATAAGAGCAGCATCAGCAGAGCTAACAAGAAGAAGCCCAGCATGCCAAACGTGTCCAATGACCTGTCTCAGAAGCTCTACGCCACCATGGAGAAGCATAAAGAGGTACTGTGGAAATCTGCTGTAAAAAGAGAAAGGTTTATTCCTGTAAATGCAGGCGTGGTGATATTCAGAACTGAAAAATCAGGAGGAATAAACCCTGCTAGGAATGTTTCTGTTGCATAACAACATATTGGAAGAGATTAGTCTAAACTAAGTTAATTAGGTAAGGTTCTCATGCGGAGAACACGAGCTCCTTCCCGCAGCGTTACCTGACCTCTTCGCCTTTTATTTCTCCCCCCTTTACCTGCAGGTCTTTTTCGTGATTCATTTGCACGCCGGGCCCGTGATTAACACCCTGCACCCCATCGTGGACCCCGATCCATTGCTGAGCTGTGACCTGATGGACGGGCGGGACGCCTTCCTCACCCTGGCCAGAGACAAGCACTGGGAATTCTCCTCCCTGCGCCGATCCAAGTGGTCCACGCTGTGCATGCTGGTGGAGCTGCACACCCAGGGGCAGGATCGCTTCGTCTACACCTGCAACGAGTGCAAGCACCACGTGGAGACCAGGTGGCACTGCACTGTCTGCGAGGTACGTGTGGGACAGGCTGGCACTGCACTGTCACTGTCAGGGAGGGATGCTGGCACTGCACTGTCACTGTCACTGAGGGATGCTGGCACGGCACTGTCAGTGACGTACCTTAGAACTCGGCCCTCTCTTGTCCTACAGCTGAGTTTGGTGGGGTTTTTTTAGATATTGCCCAAAGTTCCTCCAAATTAAGCCCATCCTGGTAAAGGGCTGCTAAGCCTTAAGGGGAGGTGACTGCAGGTGGGTGGAAGAGGTAGCTGCCTCTTCTACAATAAGTGACTTTAGTTGCTTAACACCAATGCTCTGGGATGGCTTCTGGTGCATTGTCTGTTCTGCTACTGGTCCTCTGCATAAACAAGTTTTTAACTTAATTTTAAAGAACTGTGGATCTTAAAATGGTTTAGGTTGGAAGGTACCTCAAAGACCATCTTGTTCCACCCATCTACCATGGGCAGGGATACCTTCCACTATCCCAGATTGCTCAAATTTTAGGACCTATGTTAAAGAAGTTATTCATGGAGCTGTACTGGTATGCTTGAGGCTTCTTGGAGGGCTTGTGCTGACCTGTGGTTGTAGCTGAACAAAAGAAGTTTGAATAAGTGCAGCCTCCCTTTTACACTGCGAGTTATTGCCAGGTCTGTAGGGGAAGAGTCTTAATTAATCCCTCTGAGGAAAGCACTGAGCAGAGCTTCCTGAGGGGAGGCTGCAGGGCATGGATTGGACACACGCAGGGAGTTAGGGGGTGGAAGGTGGTAGGGCCTTTAGGCTGCCTCTGGGTACCTCTGTGTAAGGGAGTGCCCTTCCTCCAGCCAAAGAAGGGACAGGGCAGCAAAAATGTGAGGGTTTTCAGGTGAGCGTCTGTCTTTGCATGAAACTTGCTCTTGTTTAGAAATTTTAAAAAATACATATTTAAGGGTAGTAATTGTTAGTCAGTAATTACATTAAGGATAAATAAATGGAGAGCCAGACCATGCTTTTTAGGAGTGACCATAGATTTACCTTACCTAGTTGGAGATGTTGGCACCCCTGTAGACATCGCAGAAAAACAAACAGTTAACGTCATCAAAAGGGAAAAATTAAAAAAAAAATAAATTCTGCAAGACTTTTTAGAGAGGCAAAATGACACAATGACAGGTAGCCTCGATTGTACTGCCACAGTGAAGAGCTGTGATTGCAGGCTGGCTTTGCTGGGGCTGCTGCCCTCCCTGCCCCACAGCCCACTCCCACTGCCTGGACAGGCTGTGCAGACACATCCCTGGCTGAGTACAGGTGTGAAGTGGCAGCTGCTGCCGGTGTGTGACTGTCACAATGCCTGTGCTCTGCGTGGCTGTACCCACAAGCACCCAACGCGTGCCTGCACCGGGGCCGGCGCTGCTCCCCGGCACCGCGCCGCTCTCTGCCCCTGCGGTCCGTGCCCTGTCAGCAGCTGAGTTCTGGCTTTTCTTTCTTGCAGGACTACGACCTCTGCATCAACTGCTACAACACTAAGAGCCATGACCACAAGATGGTCAAGTGGGGCCTGGGTCTGGATGACGAGAGCAACAACCAGGGAGAGCAGCAGTCCAAGAGCCCCCAGGAGTCGCGACGGCTGAGCATCCAGCGCTGCATCCAGTCCCTCGTCCACGCCTGCCAGTGCCGCAACGCAAACTGCTCCCTGCCGTCCTGCCAGAAGATGAAACGGGTTGTCCAGCACACCAAGGGCTGCAAGCGCAAGACCAACGGCGGCTGTCCGGTGTGCAAACAGCTCATAGCTCTTTGCTGCTACCATGCCAAACACTGCCAAGAGAACAAATGCCCCGTGCCATTCTGTCTCAATATCAAACACAAGCTCCGACAGCAGCAGATCCAGCACCGCCTGCAGCAGGCCCAGCTCATGCGCAGAAGGATGGCTACCATGAACACCCGAAACGTGCCTCAGCAAAGTTTGCCTTCTCCTACCTCAGCAACGCCTGGTACCCCTACGCAGCAGCCAAGTACACCGCAGACGCCGCAGCCCGCTCCCCAGCCCCAGCCCTCCCCTGTAAGTATGTCACCGGCCGGCTTCCCCAGCGTGTCCAGAACCCAGCCCCCCACCACCGTCTCGACGGGAAAACCCGCAAACCCGGTTTCCGCGCCGCCGCCTCCGGCTCAGCCGCCGCCGGCCGCCGTGGAAGCGGCTCGGCAGATCGAGAGAGAGGCTGCCCAGCAGCAGCAGCAGCAGCTCTACAGGGTCAACAACATGAACAATGGTTTGCCTCCCGGCCGCCCGGGACTCGTGAACCCCGCGGTGGGCTCGGTGAACCAGATGCCGCAAGTCAGCATGAATGTACCCCGGCCCAACCCCGTGAGCGGCCCCGTGATGTCCAACATGCAGCCCGGGCAGTGGCAGTCNTCCCCCCCAACGCACTTCAGGACTTGCTGAGGACCTTGAAATCGCCGAGTTCTCCGCAGCAGCAACAGCAGGTTCTTAACATCCTTAAATCCAACCCTCAGCTTATGGCAGCTTTTATAAAGCAAAGAACGGCCAAATACGTGGCGAACCAACCCGGGATGCAGCCGCAAGCAGGGATACAGCCCCAGCCCGGGATGCAGCAGCCGCAGACCGGCATGCAACAGCCGGGCATGCACGCGCAGGCGGGACTGCAGAACATGAACACGATGCAAGCCGGAGTGCAGAGACCGAGCGTGCCCCCGCAGCAGCAAGGGATCGGAGCTATGAACCCCCAGGGACAAGCGATCAACATCATGAACCCCAGCCACAACCCCAGCATGGCCAACATGAGCCCGCAGTACCGCGAGATCCTGAGGCGGCAGCTGCTGCAGCAACAGCAGCAGCAGCAGCAGCAGCAGGGAGGGGCCGGCATGGCAGGAGGGATGGCAGCACACAACCAGTTCCAGCAGCCCCAAGGCCCGGGAGGTTACCCCCAAGCCATGCAGCAGCAGCGGATGCAGCAGCACCTATCCATACAGGGGAGTTCCATGGGACAGATGGCTCAGATGGGACAGCTGAACCAGATGGGCCAGCCCGGCCTGGGGGCGGACGGCGCTCCCAACATCCAGCAGGCCCTGCAGCAGCGCATCCTGCAGCAGCAGCAGATGAAGCAGCAGATAGGGTCCCCCGGGCAGCCCAACCCCATGAGCCCACAGCAGCACATGCTCTCAGGACAACCGCAGGCGTCTCATCTCCCTGGCCAGCAGATCGCCACCTCCCTCAGCAACCAGGTGCGGTCCCCAGCGCCCGTTCAGTCTCCCCGTCCCCAGTCCCAGCCACCACATTCCAGCCCGTCACCCAGGATACAGCCCCAACCGTCACCGCACCACGTCTCTCCCCAGACTGGTTCCCCCCACCCAGGACTCGCAGTCACTATGGCTAGCTCCATGGATCAGGGACACTTGGGCAACCCAGAACAGAGTGCAATGCTTCCCCAACTAAACACCCCCAACCGCAGCGCGTTGTCTAACGAATTGTCTCTGGTCGGTGACACCACCGGGGACACATTAGAGAAATTTGTGGAGGGTTTGTAGCATTATGGGAGCATCACTTTTGTTTCTTCTTTCCTTTCGTGTTCTTGGATATTTTGTACTGAAAAATTCAGACATCTGGGTTGTTTTGAATCCTAGATGGAACTGCTGCTTCCTACAGATGGAAGAATTAATTGCTGTTTAAAAATAAAAAGAAAAAAAAAACAATACAAAGAATATATTTTTTTGTTAAAGCCAGGCGGTTAAAATATCTGGTCTCTTTTGTGGGTTTTTTTGGTTTTTATTTTTTTGTTGCTGTTGACTCATACCTTTTTTTTAACGGGGAAAACAAGTTCATTATATTCATATTTTTTATTTGTATTTTCAAGACTTTAAACATTTGCGTTTAAAAGAAGAAAAAAAAAATAATATTCAGAAACTGTTTCCTGAAATAATGCAACATTATAGCGTATCCCGGTAACTTTGACACATGGCGGGAAGATTTTTGTTTTCTATAGTGAACTCTGCAGGCGTTTGAAGTATTACCCCTGGGAAGATAGGAATTGACTCTTGCACACATTGGCCAACGCCAAAATCCTTGTCTTGCAGATGTAGAAATTGTTGCTTTGTTTCTCTGATAAAACTGGTCTTAGATGAAATAGGGATGATCACTCTTAGGCCGTGCTGATCTGGATAGAGAAGAAACATTCTTTTCTTTCTTTCTTCTGTGTGAAACTTGAAACGAGGAAAGCAATTCTAGTGTAAATCATGCAAGCGCTATAATTACTATAAATAAGAAAATCCAAGAAGATTCAATCACTGTATAGAATGGTAAAAAGAAAAAAAAAACTCATTTCTTACTTATAATATCATATTGTTAAATAAACTGTGTGCAACAGACAAAAAGGGTGGTCCTTCTTGAATCCATGTACATGGTATTAACACTTAGTGTTTGGGTTTTTTGTTATGAAAATGCTGTTTTCAACATTGTATTTGGACTATGCATGTCTTTTTTCCATTGTATATAAAGTATTGCTTAAAATTGATATAAATTACTGAAGTTTTTAACATGTATTCTGTTCTTTAAAATCCATGTAAGAATGTTTAAGGTTTTTATTTATTTATATATTTTTTTTCGATCATGTTCTTTGTAAGACATAGCTATGACGATTCACTCATGACCCGGAGCAGCCAGAGGCAGCGGTAGGAGAGGCACGATCCATGGATATTGTAGCTAGCATGTCTGTTCTGCAGCACCCTTAGCCATTGTTTCCTTTGCTGGGAGGGAGAGGAGAGGGGAATGGTTCCCACACATCGACTCTTTGCAGGTGTTCATCCATAAGGGTTAACTGGAATAAATTATTAATAGCCGTTGCTTTTTAAAAACTGCGTTAATTTAGAGAAGGATCACCAATGAAAGGAAAATAGAGAGTATTGAGTTAATTCTAGGCTAATTTATTTAGTCTACAGTAAAATATGAACCTATTGACTTTAACACTATTTTTCTGCTGTTAACTCTGAGTCTAGATTTGAGGGTTTTCTGTGGAATAAAAAATAACAAATCATGTACATGTTCCCTTTAATATCCTGTCACCATGCCCTCATGTCCCTGGGATACTCACTCCTCCTCCCCTCAGTGAATTTCCTTCTCGGAGTTAAAAAGTCCAGGGAAACGTTCCCAGCGTAGGTGTGAGCTCCAAGCACGACGAGCCTGAAGCGCCAGCCCTGAGCTCGCGGGCTCTCGGCGCCTTGTGCCCGGCGCGGGCTGTGCCCAGCCCGGGGGGCTCCGGGCACTCGTGGCTTTTCACACCCCCTTAGCGCTTCCTCCAGCCTCAGTTCTTACCGGGACACTGGTGGGGAGAACGGGGAAAGGAGCAAATCTTTATCTCAACTTCTGTCCCTGTACTGTGCGCTGCGGCACCACTTCATCATTTTTAACTGGAGAGGGTCTCTGCTTCAACTTTTACTTGCAAATTTTTAACTCTTGTCCTTTTTCACTACCATTGGATTCATCTGCCCACGCAATTGTCTTCAGCAATTCAAGATGTCAAAATTTGGGGCTGGGGTGAGTCAGTGAACACTAAACCCAAAGCTTGTCCAAAAGCAATTGCTGTAAAAGAAAAAAAAAAAAAAAAAAAAGAAAAAAGATGGAAAGCCCTGATGCTGTGTCTCATGCTGTGTACTTAAAAAGAGGAAAAATACTATATTTGTGATCAAAAAGAGGAAACTTGAAATGTGCTGGTGTTTCTAATAAAAGCTGGTAAAACTGCTTGGATTGAAGGATGGTTCCACTTGGCTGGTGCCCGCGAGGATCAGCGGAGCCCGACGCCCGAGGCTGAGATAACCGCGCTCAGTCTCGCTAATCCCTCCGAGTAGCCTCCATTTTAAAGGCATCGGCACCGCCTCCGATCGGGATGAGCTGAGTCCTCCTTGGAGCTCAGAGCTGCTGTGGCCCAGGCTGCAGCTCGCTTGGGTGCCCATTCCCGGGAAAGAGGAGAAAAACAACGCACGGGAAGCAAATACTGGCATAAGTTTTAAGTACAACCCGAAGCGTGGCGAGATCACAGCGCCAAGGGATGGATGTAGGTGCAGTACCCAGGTGTGTTAGGTAAGAACAGATGTTTGAGCAGGCAGAGCAGGGAAATGCAGAGCTGAAATCAAACCTGAGGAGGGGCTGGGGGTGCAGTCCCTGCTGCCTCAGCGGGGCTTCACTCCAGTCTCCTGTGAGTGTTGATAAGAAATTCAGCATATCTGAAGCCTGGGTGGGCCTGGCTTTTGCAAGTCCCCGTCTTTGATGGGGAGCATCCTAGAAACATGGGAATTGATAAGGTGAGAGTGCACTGGAGCTCGGTGCAGGAGCTTTACCACCGAAGATGTTGGGTAAGACCTTCCCTTCACTGAATTCTGGAGGGGAAGAAGGTGCTTAAACCTGAAAGTCGAGCTGCAGCAGTGATTCTCAGCTCTTTTCCCGAGCTGCCCACCCTGCTGTGCTCCGCTGCTGGCTCCTGCCTCCCGCTGCTGCTGCCGCAGGCTGGGAGCTTTCCCTCTCGCTGCCCGCACAGCTGGGCTTCCCCTCACGGCTCAGCCCTGTCCCTCCGGGACACAGATGTGCCCACAGCACCTGTGTGAGTGCTCCCCGCTCCTCTGCCTTCCCTCCTCCTCTGCGTTAGAACAAAGCGGGGAGAAGAGCAGCCCTCTTGCCAAAGAGGCTGAGACGCTCCCCCTCGGTCACTGATAAAAGGCAGCAGTAGATGCTGTCCCTTCTCGCCGGTGGCAGTGGACAGCAGTAGTGACAGCAGTTCACGGCTTACGGGGTGATCTGGGTGCGCGTCGGGTGCTTCTCCCAAAGCAAATTTCAGCCCGTGGTTCTTCCAGTGCAGGGAAGGTGGAGCAGCCACCCTGCAGCTGGGGGAGTACCACAGAGGTTGCTGTGCAGGGCAGTCTGTGCTTCCCTGCGCGTCTCCACAGTCGGGAATTTAAAATGCAGAGCGGGACACTGCCAGGGCAGTGATTGAAGCAAGTTGGAACCAACCCCCGGATAAGTGAAACGAGCCTGGACAGAGGGGAGGATCTGATACAGATCCCCTGTGATCCCTGCAGGAGCTCATTTCATGGCTAATGGTCAAAGCACACCCAGGGAGAGGCAGGAGGAGCATTCAGGTGTTTCACAGCAGGCACAAGAGCTCTGCCACCGCGTCGCTCTCGGGAGTGCCGTGGGGTCAGCGGGAGGTAGCAGTGAGCACAACGAGAGGAGGGAAGTGTTTGCAACTGGCTCAGAAGTCATTTTGGTTTTGGCTGCAGCACAGGGAATCTCGATGAAGGGCTGGAGTTGGTTCCAGGTGGAAATGCAGCCAGCAGAAGGGCGTGGGAGTGATGCAGAGGCTCGTGCTGGGTTTGTTGCACCTAATCCATAACACCGAGTGCCCCACAAACCCTGCTCCGTGCGGGTGTTTCTTAGATATGAAACCTTCAAAATGACACTCGGCTCGGCGAGATCAGCTGCAAGCACGAGTGAATTGCACACGGAGCTTTCCAGCGAGCTCCCCCGGGCCTGGGATTACAAAGCTGGCTCTGTTCGGTGGGCACGGTTCCCCCCTGAAAGCTCCTCGGCCTGGAAGTGGTTAGTGCTCACCGAAAGAGACCTGCTCCATCTTTTATTTCTGGCCGTGCTGTTCATGGAGGCCAGGCTCTGCTCTCACACACGTTCCAAATTCGGCTCTCGCCAGAGCGGTTCATTTCCTCGCTCACCCGCATCCCATCCAAAGCCTTTCTCCAGTAACTCGGCCGCTTAGATCTCGATGATGTACGCTAAAACAGCCCCGGGGGATGAGGAGTTTCAGAGAAATGGAAAAATGAGATGTTAAGCAATTGGCCCGGCGTCGAGCTGGGTGCCCGGACGAGGTGTGGCACACAGGGGATCCGGCACAGCCTCTCCTCGGCCCGCAGCCCCCTATGGGGAAACCACAAGAGCCACGGGGCACCGAGCTCCGCCAGCTGCGATTGCCGAGCTCCTGCCACAGCCTGTCCTGTGGAACGGACCCCGAGGCCATTCACGTGCGATACCCGCAGGGGTGTCTCCACAGGGCGAGGAGGGTGGGTTTGTAACCTGTGTCTGACTCCCTTTCCTATCAAGTATTCAGAAACACGAACGGGATTTTAACCATCCTAACAGGAACGGTTTGGAAACGGTGTGCTGGACTCGGCGTCCGAACTCCTGGTAGAGCCCTGGGAACATCCCGTGAGGGGATCCAGGCGGGGCCGTGCGGGGAGCAGGCCCCGGCGCCCCCTGAGGACGGGCGGGCGGTCGGGGCC